>WUQG02346137.1:0-18526 GCA_011317285.2 Androctonus mauritanicus | reverse complement strand
TTATGGATGGAGCGATAAACGGAGGAGACAGTCTGCGCGGAAGTGTTCGGAATTATAACCCGAAATTACAGTGCAGGGGATGTCAAGAGGCGTTCCTCCAGCGTGCTAAGGTACTCATTTGCCAGAAACCCAATAGTCTGATCATTGTAATCTTTCATTATTGACTATGATAAATTGAATTTTGACCACGGTCACCAGTGCCGGCCTTTGTTAGAAGCGGGAAAAGCCCCGAAGGCAGGGCCTGAATGTGTGCCTCTAAATTTGATGGTTACAGGAAAATGCGTTGTTTCTTTAAAATCCTGTTAAATTATCGTATTTTTGAGGGGCTGTCGGAGGCAAAATTTTGTTAAGCGCTTCGACCTTGAATAATGCAAGCTATCTTCCTGTTGCTCGTGGTTATTAACCTTGTTTGTAATCGGCACCTTTTTACAAGAGCTCAGAGAAGCATTATTCGATCAAAAATGCAATATTAAAAGCATAATAATATATTTATTATTAATCATTTGCTTTAATAACTTTTTCTCCATTATATGAACTTCATTAAATTATCTTTTCTCCCATGAAATGGTTTTCTCAAGTGCTTCTCGTTTTATTGTATAACTTACTAAACAATTTAAATTTAAAAATTTTCAAAGATTTACTAAACAAGACCGAAAGAATTAATTATTTATGGAATACATTAAAACCTATTTGCAGGCCTTTTTTTTGTACATACACAAATTAAACAGTTATTAATTCATAAATAACTTTTTATATTTATTTTATAAATAACTAAAAGTGAAAACATATAATTTATAGATAAAAATTTTGTATATGAAATGCATGATGAAATTCAACGTTGATGAAATCAGAACTTTATAATACAATAAAAATGCTACTAGGCAATTGTATGTGTCGCCATCTGGTGTAAAAATTTATTACAAATTAAAGTTACATCCAACAACATATAAATTTTTATACTATATACTATTTTTTCAAAAGTGAAAAAAAACAAAAATAATTCATAAAAATATATACAAATTATATATTATAAAACATCTATAAGAAATGAACATAACCCAATTTTTTAAAAAAACAGAATTTATTTTAAAATTCGAATTATAATTTAACAGAAAATTTTAACTTGAATTTTAATTTTTCAAAGTAAAATTCAAGTAAGCATTTTTTAATAATATTTAACGATAATATATGTTTATTATCATTATTTATAAAGATAAACTTATTTTTTTGTCACCGCATTGTTTGCAATTGAAATTTGGTCAATCTATGTGAAACGTTCACAGTTTTTCTGATAACTTCTTTTATATTTTATAACTTGCTAGTGATAAATTTCGAAGATTCGGGAATCGGCGATATTCTGTTATCTTCCACGAAATTTTCATTAAGACTCTGATCTTCAAATTTTCTATCTTCACATGAATCACAAAGTGTAAGAGCCACAGGAAGCACAAATAGAGCATGAAATGCGGTAAAAAGAACCACAAGCGTGATAATCTTAAAAAATAGCACTATGAAGTATGAAGAATTGAGAGCTAAAATTGCTACACCTAAGATGGTAGATACAGATCCCTGAAAAATGGGCAGTCCTATGGCGTAAAGGGCTCCTTTCATTTTCTCGTGCGTGGTGCTACCAGGACTGGTAACATAAGCATATGTGACATGTGCTGGATAATTAATAGAGAAGCCTACACACATGACTAAACAAATTACAGATAGAAGATCTAAATGAACGTCCCAAAGTGCCATATACCCAATTGTTTCGATCTCGACTAGAGCCACTATTATAGTCACGCAAAAAGCGCATTTCAAATTTGGTGCAAACAGAAAGAAGGCCACCATCACTACTCCAGCCGCAACGCATATGGTATGGATGGCCATTGATCTAACGGCAATAATCTGTTCATAAACAGGAAACCAAGCACTATGGACAGTGACTGGTATAGGACTTTTGTTTACGATTTCTCTTACTTCTGTCAGAAGGGTTTTTTCGGCATTTTTTGTTTTCACGTTTTCACATAATAATATGAAACGACTGGCTATTATATCCGTTTCATCTTCATTTAATATTATATCGCTCCTGAATGGCTTGGTTTGGGGAAATCTTAGAAAAATATATTTTAATGCATAAATAAAGTCTTCTTTATCTTGTAAATTATAACCAGACAATGAAAAACTAGCAACTCCCGGAGTCTGAATGAAGTAAGTAAAATTTCTCAACCAAGACTGAGTAAGCCAAGCATCCGAAATGTAAGTTGTAGCTTCAAGATCATGTAGCAGATTTTCGATATTTGTTTGAACAGTATTGTTCGAATAATCTAGAGTTTCATTAATTACGACGTGCAATCTGTAAGGATATTCAGTATAATATTTATAATGCAAATCCAGAAATTGCCTTCCACGAGAGTTTTTAGTGAATGAATCTTTAGCATCCAATCCTTCATCGATGTTAGTCAATCCCCATATAGCTATCATCAAATTTCCAATGCACATGATTATGATAGCGATCTTAACGGGCCCTTTGGCCAAATACTCACCTAATGTATTGGCGAACATCCACATTAGAAAATGATCTGATTTATTCGAATCCGTTGCAGTGTAACGTGATTTGCCTGAAATATTTGAAATTATTTATAAATAAAAAAATTCTTTTTGAAATAATTAACTTTCAGCATGCTTACCATTAGTTAATCGTCTCCTTCCGATCACTCTTCTAAAAGTAAAAGGATGCAATTCTCTCTCTTCTCTGAACCCACTAAGAGCCATGCATCCTCCAAAAAATGTTATTTGATAAACATAAGTAAACAATACAGCAGCAGCTGCATAAATACAGAATATGTGCACCACAGGAAAAGGTGTAATTATTCCGATGCAAAAAGAAAGAAAGTTAGTTAGAGAAGTGATACTGATCGATACTGCTGCTTCTGAGAAAGTTTCTCCCATTCTTTCTTCAACTGTATTCGTCGTTTTACTACGTCGCCAAGCTGCTATCAGAACATAAGAGTCGTCTATCCCCATGCCTGAAATTGCAAACAATTTATAATTAATTAAATTTAGTTTATTATCAACTTTGGAGCAATCAGCAAACAAAGAAACTCACCTAGAATCAAGAATGGTAGAGCAACATTTAAGTCGGAGTACTCTATTCCACATGCCATAACCAAACCGAAAGCTGTTATAACTGATAAACAAGAAGAGAAACAACCCGCTAATCCAAGCCAAGGTTTGCTTTTGATAATATCTGCTGTCATCAAAGTAGCAGCAGAAAATAGTAAGATAACCAAAGCTGAAATCCCTCCCAGAGGCATCACATTTTTTGTAAATTGGTTTATCTCGTCACCAAAAGAAGAAGAAGCAAATCTGTAAATGTTGATGTGTGGTAATTCAATTTCATCTAAATATTGGATGGCAGCTTTTTCCCATATCTCAGAGAGACTTTCTTTAGTAAAAGTGTCCATGAAGTAAAAGAGACGAAACGTTTTAACTTCTTTTACATAATGATTTTCGTCGACAGTTACACCACCAAGATTGAAAGAATACATACTAAAAAATAAAGTTAGTGGATCGATATCTAAAGGATATTTGAAATTAAACTTTCCTCTTCTGAAGTCCGCAATTTTCGGTGCTAATTCCAAACCTTCATTAACTACGCAACTTTTATCGTATTTAGCACAAACTTCTTGAAAGTTAAATTCGACCAGTTGATCACTTACTGTTAAATTACGTATTAAATTGTCTAGGGTTACGATATCTTCAAAAATCTCTTCTCTCATGATATCTCCTCCATCTTTGGCTATCACTAATACTGTTAAACACGCTCCATCGTCAGTTAATTTCAGTTTATCGAAATTATATGAATTGTTCATGGGAAAAAGAGCTTCAACAGTTCTTTTGTCTTGCATAGCTCGACCATTGGCAGCCGTAAAAAGGAAAGGAATATCTTTGATAGTAGTCATTCTAATGACACCAACAGAGCATAAACCTCCAACTAACAATGGAAGGATCACGAAGAAGAGTGGATGCCTCCCAATGAATCTACCTAAACGACAGCTCTGCTTGCTTAAAGTCTCTTGCAAAAAATTCAATTTCATTTTTCAACTTGAATATATTTTCTGAAAATATAAACAGTAAAAACTCAGCCCAAAATAATAATAGAGTGAAAATATAGCAAATTTTAAACTAAATGATAATATATAAAAATAAATAAATATACAAAAATTAGAATACAAAAAGCTCTAGAATGTAGCTAGAGATCTAAAACTACAGCTGTATTCTAGAGTTTGTAAATGAAAATTATATAAAGTGTTATTGAACAAAATAACACTATATTAAGGAAAAATTTTTCTATTATCATATTTAATAAAGAAATGGATTCTGCTTATACCAAAAAATTATGGTTCACCATCGATATGGTTTACATATTTTTCTTACTTTTCACAAAATTCGATGTTTAATTATCAAAAATTTGAGTACTGTATATCGATAAATCGCTGACCACATTCAAGACTGAATTATAATTTTTCGCTGCTCACTCTGAATGACAAAAGTTTTATGCAATCATATTTAATAAAAGAATAGACGCCACTTATACTAAAACATTATGGTCCTCATATTCCTCATAATTTTCTCAGATTTCGCTATTAATGAATTATTCTTTAAAACAAAACATATGATTAAAATAATTAAGATTCATGCAAAAATTAATATTCAAGTAAATGCAAATTAAGATATTATGCTAAATAATTACTATATAGTATGTAAAATGTTTAAGTAAACTCTTAATTATGATTAATGTATTTATTCTATCAACATTATAAATAACGCTGATGTGGTAACTCTGGTTTAGAATTGACAATTCATGAAGAAACCTTAAGTTAATGCATACAATAAAAAACGTCAAAAAACCTTCACAGATAAATAATGCATAGAAAAAGTCAATGAAAGGTTAACATTATTTGCAGGTGAATAATCCTATCATTATCAATCAAAGATAGGGAAAAGCCGGAAGCGAAACTTAGAAGGCCGACCACGAATTATTTTGGTAATTAATATTTTGAATGAAACTAGGACATTTTCGCATGGTCATCAATGATAGTTTATCTTAAAATAAATTTATTGGAAACGTGTTAAGGTTTAATATATAAAATTTTTTAATAGACCACGTAGAATAGCGAAGAAAAATTTGAGTTTTAACTTTTAAAGATCTGGCATTCTAATAAAAGTTTTTAATAGATTAAAATTACTTATTCTCGGCAATTAGAAATTATTTCTGTCAAGAACATCGAGGTAAAGTATTCATAACTTTCAGGATTATTTTCAAAATGGTTTTCCGTTGGCGTAAAATCTGAGAAAAATTCACTTTCACTCGATATAATTCAGCAGATTAACAGTTCTCTTGAAGTTAATCTCATTCAACCGGAACATGATTGAATTACGGCGATGAATAGAATGTAACGAGCCAGATCATTTTATTTCTTTTCGGTGGTTAAATATCAAGTTCAACAATTTAGTGAAATTATTAGGTTTTAAGAGCAAGGTCTTCTTTTTATATATCTATATAGGTCGTAATTAAGATGATTAAGATACGAGTCATTCGCTTCCTTTCGAATGAAAAGAATTCATTCATGACAATTTTTCAAAAAGTTAATAAAATCAACTTATATTTATATAAAGCAATTATTTCTTCTTAATCGATACAATAAACATAACTCATAATTAGTTAAGTTATATATAACATATTTACTAATTCGTTTTTTCACTATTTAATGGTTACAATAACAATAAATGCCTAAATGCATTGGATAATATTCGATAGAGTTTGATAAAATATCTGTTCATTATTTCCACATATTTCACATAAATAAATGAACCTCACAAAGGCCCGTTAATTTCATTTTTTGTAAATTTCTCAATTTTAGTACTCAAGCATATGGACATGTTTGCATTAATCATGTATTCGGATACTAAAACTGAGAAATTTACAAAAATGGAGTTGACAGTTTGGCTTCTGAGAGGCTCAAATAATTAATATATTTTTATGAAATGTTATTTAATTCTAGTAAAAATTACAGTAATAATCATATTGAATATGCCAAATAATTTTTGCTGCAATTATTTAAAATCTGTGATCAAAATGTGTGAAATAATTAAAATTTTACCGATATCAATGGAAAATTCAAATAAATTATATAAAATGCTCTAAGCCTCGGTTTTGAGACGAAATCATCATTTCATTCTCATTTTGTATGAAATCATCACCAATGTTATATAAAGGGAACCGGTACATCTGAAAGACATCAAGATTTCGTAATATGGGGAAGCAGCCCGAGCGTTACTTTCAGAATGCGAACGAGGTCAGTGTTTCCGCAATTTCTAAAGTATTGAACGTCTATATCGGTGAAGGTGAAACGTGATCGTTCAACTTTAACAGTTTCTATTTTATAATTCGAATTGGACAAAATTAAGCGTGACCCATTTTGTCAGAAAATTTTCTATTTATACAAAAAACGTTCGAGACAACTACACTTAACATAAGTTGTAAATAATTTGTTGATACTGTTACGCTGCTATTTTGTAGCAGTTTCTTTGCAGGAAAGTAAATCTTGACTATTTGAATCGGATATTTTTATATTTTTCCCGAAATCATTTATCGCGTTTTTCCGTTTAAAGTAAAATATTGAATAAAACTATATAAAATAAAAATATTGTTTCAATTTTGCAACTAATTTAAATTCTTATTTAAGTTGAAGATCACATAATTATTTAAAATATTATTATTATTATTATTATTTTTTTTTTTGAAAAACTTACAATGCTATTTTTTATAAATAAAAATCGAAATGAAATTGTCTATATAACTATATTTTGTATCCAAAACTCATAAGTTACTTGTTTTAGATCATATTAAATTCATGTTTTATACATTTATTTAAATAAATATCTATTTATATTAACTTCTCCGAAGTCATAATTCAAAGATTCTGTTTCGGGATAGATTTATTAATATAACCAATCTTTTAATGCAAAAGTTTGGCATTCTCTACGAATTATAGAAATGAACGGTTGCAGTAAACTATAAGCTAGATTGGAATCTCATTTATATTATATTACATTAGCCAGGTTAAAATCTTGCTTATATTTCATTAGTAAGTTTAATTTCCATTATATTTCATTAATAGGTTCGATTCCAACTTATAATATAGCACTATTTCATTAATAGGTTTGAATTTTATTTATACTGTAATATATTTCATTAGCTAGGTTCCATTCCGGATAAAATTACATTTGCCAGATTCAAATCTTGTTTTATATTACATTACATTAGACTAATTCAAATCTTCTTATAATATAAATAAGATTTCAATCTAGTTTTATTATGAACGTTATATTGTAAATGCAAACTTTCAGATAAAATAAAGACTTAAATGAATATAATAATAAGAGCATAAACTTAGATAATATAAAATATAGAAAAATATGGATTCACAAATTTAAATCGATCAGTCAAGAATAACATACCTGATGAACGTACTATATGGTCAATGCATTTTCACTAGCCAAGAGCAATTTTTCATATACGATCATAACAGTGAAGAACGGATATAAATTCAACCGATTGCAAAATAACACCTTCGGATTTGTAGGTTGCGTTAACTTTGAAAGTTTATTTTCGCAATTATGTTTCGGTTATAAAAAGAAATAAGTTGTTTACGTCACTACTATATAAAATAGAAACTTGACTTGGTTTCCACAACAAAAATTAAAATTTTATTAATTTTAAACAAATTAACTGAGACATATACAGTAATTATTCAACGTAACAGAACTATATTTAACATAATTTTCTATATTCTTCTATGGAAATTAATAATGCAATGACATATTGATCTCCATAAGGTGGAGAATTAAAATTTGATTCCCATTTTTCGTTTCCAGATTAATCAAAAAGTTTAATTGACAAAAATGTTCTAACAAGTAAAATCAATTAAAATAATAATTCTCTATCACCAAACGGTTTTACTATACTGCATTTGCATAAAAAATTTAATATCCAAAATTTCAGCATCGTTATCATATTATTAAGAAGTGCATATACATATAATAAATATTAACCCATAGTAGTTAGCCATCAATGCTGAAAAGGTTGTTTAAATGTTACAGTTTTCTATCTTTGTATATAAAATTTATCTTTACATCGTATTATAGGATTAATATTATTTGGTTTAAGATTATTTCTAATAGAGAGTTTCCGCACAGCTACGACTCAGCTCCGATCGATAACTAAACGAAAAAATTCTATCGTTTCGGAAAGTTATCAGTAATCGTTTCAGTAACTCAAGATTAGTTCCAACCGCCGACACCAGATGCTGTATTATCGTAAATTCTCTCTACTCCCGTAAAATCTATCTATTCTCATAAATTATTTCTATTCTATCCTTTATTATCTCTAATAAAGATAATCTATTATATTAAACCGCTGATAGCGAATTTTAATATTCTGGATTGAATCGGCTCGTTCTGAAAATACAACGATAAAAGACTATTTAAAATACCGGTCAACAGTACGACCAAAACAGATAAGAAAAGCAATGATACGATTCACAACCTCGCGTATGTGCAGACCTTGGACTTTATCGTTCGGAGCTGAGTCGTAGCTGTGCGGAAACTCCCTAATATTTGTTTTTGTAATAACCGCTTCTAAAATTTCTTCAAAATTTAACAGCTGGTTAGCACTTTGATTCAATGCGAACTTTATTTCATATCCAATTCTCCATTTTTGATCAATAAATTTGATTTACTTCATTATAAGCCTTGAACATTACCTTTCAATTATATGCATGAATAATTTACTTTTCACTTTAAATACGCATCCAGGTGGTATAGAATTTGAGCGTAGTCTTTTTTAAATAAATAATTGAAAATGTATGATGAGTATTCTTAAGCGTGAAGTTTCGGTATGATAATTTCGTTTGCATTATTTCAGCCTCCTCGACAGATCGTAATCACAGATAGATGAATCGAAATCCTACCAAAAATTTGCAATAAAATTTAGGAGAAAAATATTTATAACTGTTTATTTAATTTAATTGTGTATTTAAAGAATTTTAAGAAATCATATGAATATAGAAATTATTTCATACTATTTTAAAAGAAATAGGCAATTTTGCCCTATATGATATTAACTAGCAGCTGTATAGGAAGTCCAAATTCGCCCAATTGGTCCTGAGGCAATTAATTCACTACCTTATATACGAACGTATTCGTTTATAAATTAAAAATGTTATTTAGGACTTTGATATAGAATATTACTCAATATCAATTCTTTCTTCTCTCCTTTTTTTATATGAACCTATTTTTTTTTTTTTTTATTATTCTATAGCGTTAATTCTCACATTATTTTAAAGAATTTTACTAATTTGAAAATTATGTTTTACATAATACAGTATGTTGCATTCACAGAAAATTGTTGTGAATTATCTAAATTTTAAGTTTTAGAAAGTTTTGCTCAGCGATCGAACTTCAAATGGAATTGCGGTCTGTAATGTGCATTCAATATATATATATATGTATACTCATATATAACACATATTTCTTCTTCTAATGTAACATAAAATAATGCTATTAACTTAAATAGCATTATTTTATGTTACATTAGAAGCAAATTAGCGTTTCTAAAATTTTAATCAAATTTATTATTATTTATTACTACTTATTAAATAAACAAACGATAAAAAAAGTCCTAAAAAGCATTTCTTGTAGGAAATTGAATAGTACATAAAATTAAAAATATATATATATATATATATATATATATTCAGGCATTATGAATTTTAAAAAGCACATTACTTGTTCGAAATTATGTGAGAAATATAATTTATATGGTTGACAATATATATTGCAAATGTAAACACTGTATAATATTGTATTTTATGTAAATTTATGCAATAAACTGTTATATATAAACGAAGTTTTAATATTTTCAAATTTAATTTTAAATGATATCCACGTCAATTCTGATTTTAAAATTTGTTGAATTTTGAATATAAATGAGTTAATCTTCTCATGCATTGCTGTATTATCAGTATTTTAATGTTTTTTCTTTAGCTTTCAGTTTTATATGAGATATGTTCTATTTGGATTTATTTATCAATTTAAATTTTGATGAATTTTAATAATAGAAGGAAAATTAAAAACAATATTATTGTTAAAATATGCAATATTTTAATAGAAAAATTTAAATATTGTTCAATAATATGTGCGATGATTTTTTATCTTGGACAATAAAAAAATTAAATATTTTAATATATAACAAATAATATATTTATAATTTTTTAAAATAAAAATTCATTTTTGAAATGTGCTTATAAATTATGTTACCGGAATATTTTTAAGCAAACTTACGTTACATCCATTACATTACATCTATGTTTAACTCTTCGTGCCATCTGTCGACAATAAATTAAACAATTGTAATTTTAATGGCATATTTTAAAGATTAAGATATATAACTTTTACATCACATATTTATATCCTTTATATAAATTTATTCTGAAATTTTATTTTTATAACATATAGCTTACTAGAATTATGTAGTAAATAAGCGTTTTTGAGTTATATATATATATACAGTATATTATGTAGCATACTGGACAGCATAAATAAAGTATTGTATATAAATAAATGCACAACAAAATTAATTTAATTTCAAGAAAATATAAAAATCATCTATGTACTTCAATCGTGTCAAAAACTTAATGTTGTTGCGAAGGATTCCCAATTTTTTTGTTATGCAAACTAACTTGATAAAATTTTTTACTGTAGTTTTAATTTTAAATCTGAAATTTTCTAGCCAAAAAATTGCAGTATATAATATATATATATAGTATATATATATATATATATATATATACTGTAATTATATATATATACTGTAATTAATTATCAAATCTAAATAATAATAAAAAATTACATATAATTTTTAAAAATTAATGTAAAAATTAAGTATAATTTTTTATTATTATTTAGATTTGATAAAAAATTTTAGTAGGCAAGAAAACAAGAAAATATCTAATATAGTGAGTATAGAGTAAATAAAAATACTTTTAAATTCAATTATTAATATTTTCGTTTATTGTCGTTTTTTAGATGCCATGGTATAAATAATATAATCATGAATGTCTTTCATGATTATATTACTGTATTTGTTTATTTGTTCATCGATGTATTGAAGGAAATATATCCTGAGTTATTTATTCTAGTAATAAAAGTGATTCTGATTTATTCTTTTAAAGATTTTTAAAAATTCTATATTATTAATATGTCTTTGGATTGCCACAAATAGCAAATTTTTATTCTGACAATCTTATTTTTCTTTTTGCCATTAAATTGGCTCAATGCCATCGATGCTCAATTCATATTTATCTGCAATAACTCGGGAATAGTCGTAAACATTTTTTTTAATGCATATTTTACGTCCCTTTCCAACCAGATTACTAAGGGACGAGTCGTAAACATTTTAAAACTTCAAATACAACTTTGTTTTAAAAATTTCATTTATCAATACAACATAGATCTTTCAATCTCTATTCATTAATAAATAAAAATAATGAATATAGTAAATAAAAATAAATCTATTCCATAAATAAACTTAACTTCGATATTTAATGTTATTAAAATAATTTTGTTAACTTTTTTATTAGGAATATCAAATTACCACAAAATTTTAAATTTATTTATAACAGAAATTAATATTTTAAATTAATTTCAGCATGCTTTTCATTATCAAATTAATTTGATAGTTAAGAATATATGACTTCCATATTATCTGAAGAAGAAGAATGAGAAAAATGTTCAGAGGGCGCTTCCTCTGCGCGCGAAAGTTGAGTAACGTCCAACAAAAGTTATCGTAGCGTGGTATGTTTGTGAATTGAAATCTGGAAAACGAAATGGTCGAAGAAATGGATTCTGCAAATTCTTCTTTGAAACAAACTCGTCTTCCGTTCAAAATGCTCGATACCAAATCTGATCCTCACGTCTCTGAGAATATACGAAAACGTAAGCTGTCTGATGATGACAACCTAGATGCAACCAAATGCAAAAAAGGGACCGAATCGGTTTTGTTGTGCAAATATGATGATGATAATCAGCCTGATATAGAGATTGAAAATAGACCTAACATTACTTCTAGTCCAAAAGTTAGCAAACAATCCAAACGACTTATTCACAATTATCCTGATCCAGTGATATTGTCTCCAGTGAAACGAGTAACAACCGAATCAGACTCTCATTGTTTGTCTCAGATGAATCAAGATAAAGAAGCTGGTGTTTTGTTAAATTCCTATGCTACTGGTAATGATAAAGTTGAATCAGATGTTTCAGTATTAAATTCAGATTTACTTGTGAACCATAGTAAAGAAGCATCTGATGATTCTATATTAAATTCAAGTTCATCCGACCAGATTTTAGAGCAGTCTGATATGCTAACTCCATCCTTTAATGAATCCCAAAATAGTAATTTTAAAATAGCTAAGAATTCTTCAGATACTTCTTGTATTAAAGAATCTCAAACAGAATCTGTAAATGATTCTGCAAATGGTTCTAGAGAAACAGATGAAGGATTAAGCAGTTGTGAACTTATAATTGTTGTTGATGATGATGATGTCAATGATAAGATTTCAGAAGCTCAAGATTTGAATATAAAAAAAACTAAATATAGTAAATCTCAAAAGGAGGAAATCAAAAGAGAAAGGCAGAGGAAAAGATTAGAAATGAAGGAGCGTAAAGAAAGAGAGAAAATGGAAGCCAAAGCTAAAAAAGATAAAGAAAAAAATGAAAAGTTACAACATAAAATTGAAAAAAAAGAAAGAGAAGAAAAGGAACGGCTTGAAAAATTGAAACAAAAAGAAGAAAGACGTCAGCAGAAAAAGCTGATGCTGGAATCAAAACTTATGGAAAAGAAGAAAAGAGAAGAGGAAAGACAACGGAAATTAGAGGAGAAGAAAAGAGCTGAAGAAGAGAAACAAAAAAAGATGGAAGAAAAACGAAAAGCAGAAGAAATGCAAAAAATGTTAGATGAAAAGAAAAAAGCTGAAGAAGAAAAGAAAAAGCAAAAAGCAAAAGCTGCATTTTTCAGTTTCTTTGTTAAAACAGAACCTGCAATGTTTCCAATGATTGATCATCAGGAAGGTTTATTTCTTCCATTTGAAATAACAAAAGACATGAAAGTAGCTCCTCCTGTACCATCAGTTTCTTCAGAAAAATTTAATAGAGAAGATTTTGAAAGATTATTAAGTGCTCAAAATGAAATTTTATTATACATAAATGAACTTAAAAAGGGAATATACAAACCATATATATACTATAAACAATTTAGAAGTGATATTGATGAAATAGAAGATGATGTTATTGTAATAGATAGCAAAGAAAGTGAAATAAAGAATAAATTGCATCCTAAATTATTACAATTTTGTGAAAATGTTAGACCACCATTTTGGGGTACTTGGAGAAAAAAAAGTAAATTAATTTCTGCTAGAAACCCTTTTAAAAAAGATGATGTTTTCTTTGATTATGATATAGACAGTGATGAAGAATGGGAAGAAGGAGGTCCAGGAGAAAGTTTATCTGATACAGATGATGAGAAAGAAAGTGATGATGATTATGAAGTAGATAATGACTTTTTTGTGCCTCATGGATATTTATCAGAAGATGAAGATGGTGATGAAAATCTTAGTCCCGAGTCCAAAAGAGCATTGTTAAAAATGAGAGAGAAAGAATTTCAAGATGAAAGAAATAAGAAATATTCAGAATTAAAACCCGAAATCCTGGGAACATTTAAAGGAAATGGGAAAATTGAATGGACAGAAGATTTAAAAAATGCATTAGAAATTTATTCTCCCGTGTTGTTAACAGTTTATCCAATAATAACAACAGAAGTAGCATCAAAAACATCTCATGATGCACAGATTGATTCTAATAATCTATCTCCATTCAATTCAAATGAAACAGTTCAAAAATCAACCCAAAAACAGTTTATTCCTGAAGAAGCAATGCCATATCTAATAAGACTTGTTCATGCAAACACATTTGGCCGTCAGACAATAATTAAAGAATTTCAGCAATTTTGGCAGCAACATTGCTCAGATAAATTAGATGCTGAAACTTCCAAAGAAATAAATTCTCCAATTATTTCAGAATGTAATAATCAGAATATATGCAGTCCACAATTATTGAATAATAAAATTGGTCGAATATCAAAAAGGCAATTAGAAATAACTTTTCAAAAAATAGCAGAATGGTGTAAAAATCTGACTTTGAATAAACAATGTTGGTGGGTACATGAAGAAGTTCGGCATCAGTATAATCTGACAGATCTTCCTGTGCCTAATAATTGGCAATATGTAACTCCAGTGAAAGAACCAAAAAAAACAATTAATTCAAGTAAAGATACACCTTCCATTAAAAAGTATGCAAAAATCATAACTCTTACTTAGTAATTAAAATAATTCATTTAATTTTAGTATTTGTATATCTAATTAGCTTTTGTAGGTAATAATGTATTCATTTGGTCTTAGATATATTTATATACAACTTAAAGGTTTTTAAACCAAAACAAACTGGTGACTTTTTGGGATTTCTCAAAAAGTTATTTACTGTAATTATGTATACAAAAGATTAGAAATCTTTAACTGATTTTATGTTTAACATTATTATTTAGATTTTATAGATAAAAATGCATGTTTATGTAGTAGAATATTTCAATTTCTTAAGATTTGTAAATATTGGAAAATAAACATGGGTATAACTTTAAATCAATATATAATTTACATATTAGAAATTTAGACAATTTTTATCATTAAATAATAAATATATTTAAAAATAAATTTTAAAATTTTTTATAGCCACTGACTTATTATTAATTTAGTATTGCAACATAAACTAATAATTACTTGTTAATGTAAGACTGAAATTTAAAAAAAAAATCCATATACATAATTCATATATAATCCATATAATCAAGATAAGTAATTTTGGAGATTTTAAATCTACCTTCTTATTAAATATTCATCTTTAAAATTTTATATAATATATAGAATTAATATATCAGTTTTGATTAGATTTAGTCAAAATTTGGTCATTATAAGAGTCTTAGATCAAGATTCATCATTTGTAAAGTTAAAATATAATTTACTGAAAATTAGAGTTTATCAAATATTTTCACAAAAATGTTTATTTCATGAAATATTAGTTGCATCAGACAACTTTTAATTATATAAATCTGACTGTAATTTTCATATTTACAATTTAATAAATTTAGTAAATATATTCAATTTAATAATTTTTATAATTAAAAATTTATAGTACATACTGTATATATATAGACCAATTTAAGTTATTCATAAAATTTAAGTATTCAATGGCTGATATATTGATTATATTAGCAGAAACAACTTATCAGTGCCAAATTGTCCAATAATTATTTCTAACACATTGGAAATCATAAATTTTAATAGTAAGTTCTAGTTTTATTTCATAACTGTTTTTTTAACATGTTTAAAAAATACACAATTGTTTTATAACAATATAAAAACATCACAAATTATATAACAGTAATTTTTGTGATTTAGAAAGTAGAGAAGGATTTTAATTTTCTATTACAAAGATAATGGAAAATAGAAATGCTAAATATTCTTTAGCCTTTAACTATATAGTTCTATTTGGAATTGATATTAATAATTTAAATTGGCAATAAAAATAGTTTTTGTAGTTATAAAATTTAATACTTTTATTTAAATTAACCTATAGAATGAAAATTTATTTTAATATTAAGCATTTATGGAATGATAAGAAAAAATTTATTATTATATTTGCAATGTTTTCTATAGGACATGAAATGTTCATACTAAAAACATTTATTGATTGTTAAATTTAACCTTTAATGATTTATCTTGAGATAAATGAATTACCGTAGTCTAAAAACTTGTCTTTGACAAATTATCAATATGAAGTAGTATCAATATAATTTCAACAAATGTGTTTATTGTAGTTACCAAAAATAAATTGTTTAAATATATTATCATCATTATGTTTTTCATTTCTATTTTAGATAAAACATTTATTATAAATTGCAGTAAAAATACAGGAATAGAATACAAAATGTTGAAGGGGACTCAAAAGAAGAAGGATGAGGAATTTATTTGTGCTTATATAATATAATGCAAAAATTTCTTTACATAATGTGTGGAATTTAAATCTAGATTGTAAATTCTAATGTGATGTAGATTCTGTTCTTCACAAATTCTTATGCAACAATCTTTATTTGCCATTGAATTGTAAGACTTATTACAATATTAATGCAATTGGATTCTTCCTTTCTCAAAGTCTTAGAATTTTGGTTAAGTTTTATAGATTTTTTTATAAAAGTTAAATAAAATTCTAGCAAAACTTGGCCAAATTAAATAACTATTGAAAAATAGCTAAATCAATTTGATTTAGCTATTTTTCAATAGTTAGCAAGCTAGTTCTTAAATTATATGTACTGACTTATACTGCTAGTTCTTAGATTTGCTACATAAAACAGTAGTAAATGTTTCTCTTGCTAATAATGTGGCATATTATTAGCCAACTATTCACCAATGCTTTAAACAGTATATGAATTAAATTACTAAAATTTATATAGATTGATAATGTAAAAGTAAATGAATTGTAACATTTTATTAATTATATGTTTGTTTAAAATCGGCAAAGATTTCTAAGTTAATTACTAATGTAAAATTTCCTTACAATCAACTAAATAGTTTGTCCAACATTCATTTTGATTTTCCAATAATTTTGCTTAAGATACTGCTTTATTATTTATATTGCAAAATATTGGAATTAAAAACCTGCTTTTTCAAATTAAAATTATTCTGATAAACAGTATACAAGAATACAATATATCCAGTATAAATTATAAATTGTTATAGCCAATAAGAATATTAGAAATTACTCAACTGTTTACGTAATAATAATTCCTCCTAATGAAATTAATAATTCTTCAATTTTTACACAAATTGTAAATCCTTTTTTGTTACTATAATATATAAAAATATTAGTAGAATCATAAAGTAACTCCATTTAAAATTAAATTAAAAAATAATTTTTAACATTATTAAAACAGCAAAAATATTGCATTAGATTTTCATATATAGAATTTAAAAATTCTAAAAACATTTGCAATATTTAATTACACATTAAATTAATATGATAATTAGTAAAATTTCTTTGAATAAATCAGTGAAAAAATGAGACAAATATATAGAAATTAAAGCTACTTTTATTATGCCAATGTTTAAGACTTTGTTAATAATCTCCATTACTGTATAGCAAAAAACCACTTTCCTAGCCACCATTATATGAATGGCAGTTCTTTAGATCGTCTGTCTATTTCAATCTAGAAGACAGGTTCCAATGAAGAATGACTACATTCTACAGAAGAGAAGAATGTAGTCAAGAGAGAGATGTTAATAGCATGCATTAAAGAACAGTGTAAATAAAACATATATTAAGAGAGGATATAACAAAAGTAGTGTAGTGTGATTCAGAACCAGAGATGCTTAAAAGATTGATGAGAATGTTATCAATAATAATGACTTATGTATGAGAAAGAAAACTTTGAAATGGAAAATTTATAGATGATTTGATAAGCTTTTTTAGTTTAATTATATTCTGGTTTTTTAAGATGATTTCATAACACATAAAGCAAAGATGTTAGATATTTTATCATCTTTGGAAAACTTTTTCCTAAGGAGAACAATATTCTTTTCAAATGTTAATTTATAGTATCATTTGTATTCTCATGAAGTGTGTGTTTTCACTGCATGAGAGCAAAGGAAAATAACATTATCTCCATTTAAAATAATGCTCCTGTATAATGAACTGTCTTTGACCTGATACTGGCCCTAATCATTAATTTAAAATGTTTGATAAAAGTAAATTTAATTTTCTGAATATTTCTTTGCTGATATTTGATTGAAATAAAAAAATAAAAATACAATACTGTATTTAAAATTACAAAGAATTTTTGTGTGTTCAAAATGCAGAATGCAATATTTAATTAAAACAGTATTTTTAATATAGACAAAGTGCTTATTTCTCAAGTATAAATTTTTGTTTGGGTATGCTTTAGTTAAGACAAATTGGGATCACCCTTAGATTGTTCAAACCCATGATTTCCTGGTGGGCTCCATTGGATTCATGATGCAACTGGAGATTTTCTTGATTGGTTATCCTTCCCTGGACATTGTTTTTGTTGTTCTTATCATACAAATAAACAGGTTGTATTGAAGCAGATTAGGATTCTTAATATTTATTAAAAATTTTGTTAAATAAAAAGTTTAACAAATTATCTATATTGTAAAATAAAGGTCATATCTAGATTTTTAAAAGTATTTAAATACAGGTAGTTCTCGACTTAGGACCATTCGACTTTACGACCACAATCGTAAAGTCGAATATGAAGTCGATAATGTGAATTTATGTTATAAATTCACAT
>WUQG02346026.1:0-18526 GCA_011317285.2 Androctonus mauritanicus | reverse complement strand
AAAATTTGCCTTGGCCTGGAATCGAACCAGGGACTTCGGGATAACGCCCCGACGTCTTACCAGCTAGACTACCAAGAAATTATACGAAAGTCGAGGACCACCTGTAATAGCAATAGAAATCTAAATGGAGATAAATGTGTAGGTATCTTAAGTTAAATGGATAGAAATTCACAATAATTAATTTTTGGATGAATGATTCAGGTCATGTGGATCTGTTAGACTTAGCTAATTAAAATTTTTTTGTTTTACTTAATTAACAATCATATTGATGTGATTGATTTTGATTTGACCAAAATAAAATATATATTTTGAAATTTTAGTATTTATATCACTTTTATGTAATCCAATTCAATTAATTATTTTTATGTACTTCCAATAAATGTTTTATTTTTTAAGCAGAAAACATTTATTGGAAGAACATTACATGTTGAAATATTTTTGAAAAAGTCTCACCATGTGACTAAAACAAGATTAAGATTTAATTGCAAATAAATGATATAAATTTCAGACTTATATAATACAATATATTTATTTTATATAATATAATAAAGTATTGAATTATTAAAATGAAAAATAATCTTACTCTATGAATATTTTTTATCATTATAAAATGTGTATACTATAAAAATATTAAAAAAATATAACAAAATATTTTAATTTTCAGTAGAAACATTGTCAGATGATGATGAAACTTATCCACAAGATGTTGGAGAATCAATCAGCATTCGTGCAAATTTATTTGGCTCACCTTCTAGTCAGGGATATTCTCCTGCACCTGGTGGCCCATTTTCAGCTCTTACTCCATCAATGTGGCCTCAAGATTTATTAGCATCTTTTGCTCAGGTAAATTATATCATCTTTAAAATACAGTGAAGTCTTAATGGTTCAAGGACAATTAGTCCAAGATTGTCTTGAGCTACCAAAAATATCAGACTAGACAAAGTATACCTCTAGAAAGATCATTTGAAAGATTAAAATATATATATTACAGACTATTTACTATATTTATATAGAAATCAAATATTTTTGTTTAATATACAACAGATCTTTAAGATTTGTTTGATTTTGAATATGCATTTGCTTCTTTGCTGAAAAATCATGTTATCTTTTTTAGAAACAGAATTTCATCTACTATTGCTTCTTCTTGTTCTATATACAAGATGTATTGCTTGTAGAAGGTCCTGAGTTATCATTTATTATAGACTTAATATATAAGGTAGGAAAACTTAATTGTGCAGTATATACCTTGAGAAATGTCCATTGTGTTGCTTTATAACAAATCCTGGAAGTGGATGCCTCTTTTCTGCAGGCATTAGGCATATTGGTGAAGATTCACCAATTTACCTGAAATTTGAATGTAATTTTGAATAAATCTGTAGACCAATATGATTTGACCAAGAACACTTTCTGCTCAATTATGTACATGTTTACTACACTAAGGTTGTGAACTGAGCTTACTAGTGTAGGAAAACTCAACATTAGAAGTTGGTGATAGTTCTTATAGTAACATCCATGCAGCATCACACAGGCAAGGCATGCTGGAGTTGTGTTGCATTTTAACATGTGTCTGTCTATATCAGTACTCTTATAATTGCAGCTGTTTTTTTTTTGTATATTTTGTCTAGTAAACAATAATTCAGGGCTTCTTCAACTGTTTCCTGTAGTTTAGCAAAGATAAATAAATGCATGTCTTGCATGCATTCAATAATTTATATACTTCAATTAAATTCATTTCTGTAAATAACTGAAAATATTCTTGAATACAACAAAGTCTCTAACCAAACAGATCATGAATGAGATAGACTTGAACTATCAATACTGCTATATTTCAATTTCTTTAATATTAACTTGCAACTTTTTACACAGCCAGAAGATGCAGCATCTTATCCTGATTTTCGTTTTGATGAATTTGGATTCAGAATAGAAGAAGAAGGTAAGAAATTACAAGTTTTTAGTTTTGTTTTGGCCTCTTTATTGAAATTAATGAAGAGAAACTGCAGTGATTTTAAGCCATGTACAATAATCACTGACTGTTTCTTAATACAAAAGTCATTTCAATTGAAATTCAATTTATAACTTTCATTCTCTGTTAAATATTATTAATTTGATATTTATATTTGGGAAAAGTATTCAATAAGATATAAATTTCAAATTTGAGACTTCAAATCAAATATTAATAGAGAAAATGCTTTCTTCCTCTTCCTCTCTACATTTCTATCATTTGTTTGCATTTTATTGAATTGTGATATTTGCAATTTTCTTAACTAATAATCACAACTCTATGTTATCTTTCAGACTAATATTTAATGAATAGAATGAGAAGACTGTTTAACATAAGCATCACACAGCTCTAAGTGGTGGGCTATTGGAGAAAACCATCTCCATTTGTTTTTTATGTTTTCAGTCTATTTTCATATCAAAATCACTTTAATTCATACTATAAAAATGCACTAAGGATTTAAATAATATAAAAATATAAATGCAAAAATAATATTAACTATATTTTGCATTTATTTTAATATATATATATATAAACCATTTACTATCGATCCTTTGTTGTGATATATATGCAGTTGAAACCATGATTTGACAGCAATGATACTTCAGGGTCAAGTGATCAATGATTACACATTGGTAAACAGCAATAAATGTACAAATATATGAAGAAAGAGTTTTGAATGTATAGAAAGAAGAGGTTATTTGGGCTCAACAGCTTGATGATGCTTTTTACAAAAATTCATTTAGATATTCTAAAATATTTTTATTTTTCTTATATATGATGAGAAAATCAAACTAAAATTATATTTTTTGAAATAATAAAAAATATTTCCAGACTATTAAATAGAATCAAGTAATTGAATAGAATTCTAACAGAAAATGATGGATAAGGAAGATTTTTTTACATTATCATCAATTAAATGTGTCATAAAACTTTCTCCTAATAATTTGCATATTAATTGAAAAATTTTGAAAAATGACAAAAATTCATCTAGTAATAGTTAAGAATCCAATATATAAACACTTTCTCATCTGTTGTAATACTTTGAATAAGAATTCTACAGTCTTGTTTAAAACATATTCTAATCAGTTTGTATTCTATAATGCCATAAAATCTATTTTTAACTATTATTGAAATACTCTGAACTCCATTGTAGATTAAGGACTTTACAATAGAGTTTGATTCCAAGAATTTTGAACCTTTCCATCATAAGTCAGATGCTAGAAATACCCAAAATTTATGGATTGCCTATTATCATATTTATTATTATATTCTATTTTATCATAATAAACATAATGAACACAAAAATACAAGAACTAGATATAAAAAGGATGCTTCTGTATGTCAAACCATTAGATCAGGAAATTGAACCTGGGAATAACAGAATTTATCTTATTTATCTCTAACGGAATTTACTGATGATATTGCCATTGTAAGCACAAAAATTTTAATCAAAAATTAAAAATTTTATATTCTTAAGAATAATTTAGTTGGTCATAAGTCAAGAACTATGACAAACTAAACTATGAACTATTCATATTTTTGAATTTTCCTCATTAGAATGGCAAATTATTATTAAAATATATATAATATCACCAAAATGGAGTAATTTTTAATCTCAAAATGTTTATAGATATTGACTACAATTGGAACTGAAAAAAACACTTTTTTGCAAATTTTAAAGTATAAATTAAATTAATATGTATAAATTATGCATTTTTCAACTAATTAGCAAAATTTATTTATAGGGGTTTTTTATGTGGTTTAATTAGCAAATTTATTTATGTGGTATTGACAGGGCATTATGGTTACAATCATAATGCCCTGTCAACCACAGTAAACTAGGAATGAGTGCATTGTGATTTGTTGTGACTAGTTAGCCCATATGTTTCAAAATATGCACTATATACAAGTGACAACATTATTTACTTTTTTCCATATAGTGTGGAAAAAAGTAAACAAGTAGCATTTTTTAAATAACAAATTACATGAAATAACATTTTTTAGAAAATTCAGTATAATGTTGTTGTGGGACTAAAATTATGGATTTATCATAGTATTGAAATAATGTTTATTTTGAGATGTTTTAAATATACTTGTTCATAATGTTAATTTCTTGACACTAAAGTATTTTCAGATATGTTTATAGGAACTTTGTCATATTTCCAATTTTTCTATATTTAAGCCATGTAGTTTTAGAAAACTTTATGTTAATATTTTAAAAATGATTTATAATAATGTATTAAAAATTATAAATTTTTGAGTTAAAAAATTTTTTAAATTTATCTTTAAAATAATTTTTAACAAAAATTATTAAATATTACCATTATTAAGTATATATGTTTTTAGAATAAATACAATGAAAAATATTGAATTATAGTTTCTATTCATATTTTTAAAAATACTGTTATATCCCAGATTGAAATTTCCATTATAAAAAAAATGTTTGCCAATTAATAAAATCTCCATTCTAAAAAATAGTGACATCTAAATTTTTGCTAGGCAGATAAAGCAACTCAATTTCAAAATGATTTTCAAATTTCATCATTAAATGATGAAAGTTGATGTAGTCTGGCACAAAAAATATTTGGTTGTTCTGCTTTATTTATATGATAAACACTATCTATAATCATGGTTGCACTGTTATAGAAAGTATATATCATAAAATACAAAATTGGAGCTATAAAAATTTGAATCTTAAACTAAAGACCTGCTCCATAATCTAAATTTTTGCACTTTCTTTGTGGCTGTATATAGAAAAAAATTTCAAATAAAAGCAAATCTTTAAATTGGCAATTTAATAACAATTTTTTGATAGATAAATTGATTTCATCATCATTCTTTATAAATTGATTTCATCTTATTATAAAAATTGAACACTGATGTGTTTAACATTTCATCGTATGCTTACCTGCTATTTGTAATTAAAAATATATGTAAATAGTAAAAGATACATTCTGATGGTCTCTAAAATTAATTTTCAATAGTTGAATAAAAAAATTGTTAGTGTTTTTTGAACATAAAAGAAGTATTTCAATTGATTGTATTATTTTAGTAATAGTATTACTTTAATGATTTAATTTATAATTATAATGTATAACAGATAGATGAACACAATTACTGATTACTTCAATAAATACAAAATGTTAGAAAGATTTCAGAATGTGGCATTTATCCAACCAATAAAGTGGAGTTGCTAATTTTTATACTGTTGGGCAATCTAAGATTTTCAAGTATTGCTATTTCTATTTAATGTTGTTATATTTCTTTAATAAAGTTTTTATATTATAATTTAAATAAATTTTTTCATGGTAAATTGAAAATGAAATATGTTGCACTTATGATAAATACATGAATATGTTAAACCAATGAAAATCTTATATAGATTATATTTTATAAAAATATTTAATATTTAAAGTGAGAGTGGAAATTGTCATATGATAAATTTTCTCTCTAATTTGAAAAAAAATCTTTTGAATTTCTACACTCATTCAAACATATGTTAATATTATAAATTGAACTCATTTAACTTTTTCATTGAATAAATTAATTTTAAATAAAATTTTTAAATTAAAGATAATTTATTTGTAAATTATTTATTTAAATAAGCTTCATTAAAAAAATTAATTACAATTTAGCTTTTATTGATAAAAGTAAAATTTCTTAATAAAAATTTTTTTATTAATATTTTTTATTCATAAAAAGTTATTAATTTGCAGATGGTCCAGAACAAAATTCTAATAAATTATTGAGCACTCCATTCACTGAGGATCCTCAGCATAGATTACAATGGATTGCTTATTTAGAATTTACTCATAATAATGAAGTTGGAGATCTTACATGGGATAAGGCAAGTAAAATTTTGTTGTATTAATTTTTCTATATTTAAAAAGTAGATAAATTTATTTGGTACATTCAATTATCAATTTATTTTGTAATAATGTTAAAATTAAGTTTCAAGAATAATCTGATTAAATTATGCTACTGAGTAAGTTAATTACATGAAGTTGTTTTTAAAATAAATTTTATTTTCGCAAATAGATTTAAAATGATAAATCATAATAGATCTAGGATCTTTACGAAGAAATATGAAAATATTCTGATAATTCGATAATTATAAGATACATATGTATTGAAATTTAATTCATGTATTACAATCTGTGGAAAAGAAAATATTCAACAATAATCCACTAAAAGCTGTATGTAAGGTCCGTGCAACCGGAATAGGCCGAGTAATTAAAAGTACCTTTAAATTAATAAATTTAATAAAGGTCGCGTGAGCAAGTGGCATGGAGATCTGGGTGTGAAAGATTGACTCACACAGCTTATTCCAAAACATTAACAATTATTTATTTAATACAAAAGAATAATATAAAATACAAGAAAAAATTATTACTTAAATCTAATTATACTTAAGCTAAATGTGATGATTCGAGAGAGAGTGTGTGTGAATTCCTCGTGAACCTTCCACATACCTGAGAGCTGCTGTCATAAATTTATCCAACTGACGATTACCTAAATACACATTACATATTCGAATGTTCACAATGTTCTTTCATACACACAGTTCAGTTCACTGTCACATCGTTGTCGTCGTCATCATGGCTGTCGTCTATGCCGTCATCATCCGCCATGTCGTCTCCGTCGTCGTCCCCGATGGGACGAGTTATCTTCTCATCTATTACTCCTACATGGTTGCTGTTATTCTTCTCTTGCTCTCGCAGTGTTCTTTCTCTTTCTCGCCAACAACTCCTGGATTGTTAATTAATTTTCTTTTTTTATTTAATATCCATAACGAAGTTTCCCACGGTAACAAACAGGGAACTCAACAAAGACAAGGAACAAGTTCATTAGAAGTTCCTTTTTTCGCTATGACTAATTTTTGATTAATAAATTTTTTTTTGACAATATTTTTAACATTAAAATATTAACACAATTTAGATTTCTATAAAACAATTATTTTTGGTATTTTTACAAAAACAAGGGAGAAGTGATCCGGGAGGGTTCCAGAATCTCACATGTATGACAAAAATTAACATATAATTTAATTATATTAAATTATAATTATATATATATACATAGGATGTCCTATAATAATTGGGACAAAATCAAACCATAAATTTCTTAAATCAAAATAATGAAAAAAGTTCTTATAAATATAAGCCCAAAAATGCTGTAGTTAAGAAAAATATGCACATTTTATAATAGTATTCTTCCCCTAATATTCTTGTATAACTTAGTTTTTTGTGTTCTTGTGTAACATTCTGTACCTTCTTCAGAAGGATTTTTTTCACTGCATAGAAAGTGAGAGAAAGAAAGAACACAATAAGATTATAGGCTACAGAAGAAAACATGGGTATTCAATGAATTTCGTGAAAAGCATATGTAGAAGAATAAATATATTTGAGAGCAGGTAATGATGATAATATTAATGAAGTAGGAGGAAGCATGAGCAATGAACAAATGAACAGAATATGTAGTCTTACCAGTGACAATAGCCAACATGAAGACAGTTAAAAGTATCACTAAGGAGCAGAACAAAAGGAAGACATTTAAAAGAGGACCCACAATCTTTGGAAGGTTAGGAAAGGACAAAAACAAATATAGCCAATATTATAAGAAGTGGAGTCTACCAAATCCTACCAACAAACAACCATAACAATATAGAACAATTCTATATAGAGGTGACCAGAAGATATCTGCATGATAGACTAGTGAAGCATAAGAATGATATCAAGAAAAATAAATTGACAGTGACATTAGTGAGACTACCTTATGAAGAGGACATAAAAATAAATTGGAAGGAAGTTAAAATCATAAAGATGTGATACAAAATTAGAAAATCTCATATATGAAATGATAGAAATACTGAGACAAATGAAGCAAGACAATATTATTAATGAACAACCAGTGGTGATTGTGTTGAAAACATGGCAACTAATTATAAAAGAACTTTTGAGTTTTAAAGTGTTTTTTAATTATATAGTAACATTAAATAAAATTTAAGAACTATCAAAATACAAACATTGACATTCTAGTAATTTTTAACTATAGTAATTCATAATATGCAATCTATAAATTTTTTATATTTTAAATTTATAATTTTTTCTATTGTCTATAATTTGTAATTTAAACTGTTTATTCTAGAATAGATATGTAGCTTTGTAAATAATGTTGTCTAGTAAATAAGAAAGTGCAAAAGTACTGAAAACATTATACTTGAATAATATGTTTTCATTTTTTGTGAAAATTGTCTACTACTGCTCATTTGAGTGCTAGTTAAAAAAATATGAATCATGGTTCATTATCTTCGGGTTATGATATTTCAAATTTGTCATGTTGATCAAAATTAGCTTGTTGGATGAATTGTGAATCTAAGTGATCATTTTTAGTACTTATTGATTTTGTGCTATAGTCATAAGTTGAGGAGTTTCTAAATACAATTGACATTAATAGTTTAAAGTTAGTTAGTTTAAATTATAAATGAATATTAAGAACATATTATAAGTAGAGGATAATCATATTTTTAAATATAAAATGATTTATTATTATTTTTAATCAATGATTTTTTAATTATAATTTAAATATTCTCTAGGTTGAATTAAATTTACCTCACTCAGAAAAATTAAAAACAATGGTACAACAAGGTATACCTCATTCTCTGAGACCACAGTTATGGATGCGTTTATCTGGTGCTATGCAAAAGAAACATTCTTCAGATTTGTCTTATAAAGATGTTGTTAAAGCCAGTTCTAATGATCATATAATGACATCAAAACAGATTGAAAAGGTTAGTTTGCAGCTATGTATACATCAAAATAATTTTAAAAAAAATTAATATTTATGTAATAATTTAAATTTAGGATCTTCTGCGTACTATGCCAAGTAATGCCTGCTTTTCACATATGAACAGCACTGGAATTTCCCGTTTACGGAGAATTCTTCGTGGCTTAGCATGGTTATATCCTGAAATAGGTTATTGTCAAGGAACAGGAGTAGTAAGTTATTTAAATAATTAAAAATTAACTCTTACTTGATAAATAAATAAATTTTCATATTTATTTATATTATTAAATTGTAACCAAACATAAAATCAATTTTGTTGATAGCTTGATATCAGTATCTTGATTTTTTTCCCCCTGCTTTTACAAGAAGTTAGAAAATAAAAATGCCACATAGAACTTTTAAAACTTGAAAAAATGAAGCAATTCTTAAAAAAAAAGGAAATTGAGTAAAATGTAAATTAAAGAAAAGGCATATTTATGCAAAATATTTTAAACATAATTTTTGTTATATATGTATTGTAAAGTGTGAAAAAATATTGAACAATGAATTCAAAACAATTTGAGTCAACCCCAGATTGAGATCCAAATTTTATGAACAAATATTGATCAAAAATTTGATTTACAAGCTTTTACTCTACTTTTACAAGAAATTTATAATGAATGGATGTTTTAAAAGTTGATTAAAGTAGGTATTTTTTTAATATGAGGCAATATAACTGATACTGATATCATTATCCTGTTTTATGCCATCTGGAACCTTTATATATATATTTCAAATGGAAATGGATTCAATTCCATTCATTAGATTTTAAACGGAAAGCATATTCATTCTGCTAATCCTGCCAATCTGATGATGAAATTGGTCATGAATTAATGAATCGTCTAAGTTGTAAGCTAACATTGTCGTGGAGTAACACTATTTGTCTAGTGGATCACCATCATACAGTGATCCATTAGACAAATAGTGGTATTTAGCTCTCTATAAATGATACAAAATAGCATTTTCATTGAATTTAGATGTTTTTTATTATGTTTTCTTTGTTTTTTAATGAAACATGCAAAACCGTATTATACTATTTGTTTTTGATTAATACTGGTACTGAATTATTATAGTTAATGTTTTTTGAAAAATATGGAACTACTGGACAAACCTATACAGGATTTTGGCCTACTCGCCGTATGCGGCACAATGGATAAGGATGGGTAATGAGACCTGATACCAGTGACATAGAGACTTTGGTTTAAGGACTAATAATTTCCTTTAATAAGAGAGTGAGATTTATTTACAAAGATGCAAGGAGCATGGCAATAGTCATTTTGAGAAGATAAATACCTTCATCTAATTGGATGTATTCAATTTCAGAGTACAGATTACAGTTTATGATGAAAGTTCAAATGGATGTCTTCACTAATTTCCTGATTGATATGGTTAATTTTTTTTTCTGTGGAGTAGGAAACAACTTTTGTTTTGATGAGGCAATATTTCTTTTCCTTCAGTTGTGTGTCAGCACACTTGCATCTTAGACATAACAAAAAAAAAGTTCAGTAGAAGAAATGAATTTCTGCAGTGGGTGTTACATTCTTTCCTCTCTTGAGTCCCAAGGCAGACTGATTGTGTACCCATGTATTTTTATCATAGGCAAAGATGAAATTTATAATGGTGAAAGAAATGGCTTTCAGCATTGAAATCCATGTGTGTGTCTCTCTCTCCACTTCAGGACTCCCAAATGTATGTGAGCCCTGTACAAACAAATTGACTCTAGTATTCACTTTTTTCCCAGGAAAAAGTAAGATTTGCTTTCTTCATTTATTTTTCAGAAGAGAAGAGATTGTTTCCTGATTGTGCAGACAATGGATTTAATTTGTTATACAATATGATATATACAATACATAAGTTATACATATATCATATATGTATATAAACTACTGTATATACTGTACAGTTTATATATATATATACTGCACATATACTGTAGTATATGTATATAAACTGAAGCAGAACTGGATATATGTATATTTACACTTAAATTTTTACTCTTCCTCAAATGTCTCTCTCCTCTTTAAATTCCCTTCTCTATTTGTTTTTCTTTTTTATAAATCGGAAAGTTTGAGATGAGGGAAGACATTCTACATCCAACCTCACACAAAAAATACTTTTCGAAGTTACTAAACACTAGCAGATATGGAGTTTTGGAGACATTTTAATCAAAAATTAGTAAATAATGATGCCATTGCAGAGATCCCTGTATAACTTTATACCATTTTCCAACCAATAGTTTATTAAGTTCATAACAATTGAGTATTTCACTGCACACCATGGCACTCGCACTCCTGCTGGGATCAACTGGAAGAATGAATACTGGGTTCAGTAGACTGGGTCTGTATCCCTCCTAAAAAATCTGAAGATCTGGAATTCAGAATTGAACACAGATCCTTCATTAATTCAAAATGGTAAGTGACTGCTTTACAATGTGACCATCTTGATGGATTGGACCTAGCTTTCTCTAAATGCATTTTTAGATATAGGATCTGAATTTGAACCTGGATATTCTATATAACAAATAATTGCATTCCAGTCTATGCGAATGGAAGTTTTTATGATAATTTCATGCTGAAAACTGATTTCTTCATTAAGCCCTCTAAGAAAACCTTATTATTTTGGTTGTTTTATAACAATGCTAATTATAGAAATTAATTTAAACCAAAGTTAAAAATGTAGTCCAAATAATAAATATATGCATACAAGTCCAAAAGCACAAAATCAAAAATAGTTATTTGAAATCACAAATCCAAAAAAAAATTCGAATTAGTCTGGCAGATGAGAATAAAATTAAATGTCAACACAACAGAAATGATAGAAAAAATGTAATGACAGAAAATGACTTGTTATCAAGGTTATCACACTATCAAATTTGCTTTATGCATTTTCATATTCATCTACATGAAGTTCAGTGTGAACATTGTACAAGCAAGTATTTTATAATCAAGTTGCCAACATGCCATAAAATGCAGAGATTTTGATATTATATTATTGTAAATTTTATGAAAATTTTATATTAATTTGTATGAAAACAGGCCCAACTATTTTAAATATAAATCATGGTAAAATTTAAAATATACTTTATAATTAATTAGAATTAGAGAAATGAGAGATACCAATCTTGGATGAGATTATCAATAATCATTTACAATTTGACTGGAACAATCATTCAGTATAATATAAATGAAAAATTAAATTTTTTGTAGATTTTTATAAATTTAATATGATTTATATTTATCTTAATTTTTATTTCCATAAAATCTTGATCATATCAACTTGCATATTTACAATCAGTTTTCAGGAATATGATCACCACAGTTGGAACAAATTACTATGATTCTATTTTGATTGCATTTGTACATAATTTTTTTCAAAATTTTTCTTAATATATGTATCAAATGTGAAAGTTGCAATAATAATAAAATTTAATGAGATGATAAAGGGAATGGCAAACATCAAACGCATATAATCTTTTAGAAAAATATATTATAGAATGAGATATTGCTATAGTAGAAGTTGATTTTGATAGTCAAAATTATAGTCAAAATCAAACTTCTATTATCATTACCTAAAGTATTCTTGAAATATAAAACAAAAATATTTGAATTTAAAAAAAATTATAAGTGATTCATAGAACTTGATTTATTGGGAACAATAAATCAAGTTGTTGAACTTGATTATTGTTCCCAATAATAAATCAAGCTTGTTGACAAGCTTGATTTACAAGCATCAGTTACATATGTACTACAAACACACATCAGTTACATATATCAAATATAATTAATTAAAATTATTGTTTGATACTTTAACCAGCATAATATTTAACAAATGTTATATATTCTTTCATGCTATGTATACATTGTTCCTTGAGTTAAGAAACAATTCATTTGTATGTTTTATTCATAATTTAGAAAGTTTGTAACTCAAAAACAATTCTTGTATTGAAACCATTGTATTGTGTTATATATATATGATTAATTAATCACAATCAGAATTTTTTTATTTTGGAAATAAAAAATATGTATTATGATGTGAGAATTTTTTATTCTGAAGTAACATGTTAAATAACTGTATAGTTTTACTTTGTTGCTAGATCAGTTTGTTCTCATAATATTTAAATTTCTTGAAGAGTTTTTGAAATTTTTTAAAATTGAAAATGAAATGGCATGTTTGCTTGCATGAAAATTCATAATTATGTTGTTCATAATTTAAAATACACCTGTATTTAATTTTTTTTAATTAATTATAGTAAACTAAAAATTTTAAAACAAAAATAATAAATAAAGTTGAAAACTGTAATTTTATTTTACATTCCCATATTTATAAATATTTCCTGAACAAATTATGGGCTATCCATAATAATGTGCATCTCCATGAAATTTATTTTATATTTACATTGTATGAAAGTCAAATATAAATATTATATATTGTAATATAATTAGAATTTTTATAATCTTTTTTAATTAAATTTTATTTTATTTACTTACAGATTGGTGCATCGTTACTTTTATTTTTAGAAGAAGAAGATGCATTTTGGTTGATGTGTAGAATTGTTGAAGATTTGTTGCCAGCTTCATATTATTCTAGCACACTAATTGGAGTTCAAGCTGATCAGAGAGTTTTAATTGCATTAATAGCTAATTATCTTCCAGATTTAGATGTTGTTCTTAAAGAGCATGATATAGGTAAAATATGTTATAGATATTTTTGGATCAGTGATATCATACATCAGATTTCAAATTAGTTATATACATAATTCAACAATCTGAAAAGGGGTGGTAATAAAAAAAATTATTGAAAATATTTAAAAAAATTTTTCAAAATTGCACAAAGAAAATTAGTAATTTTCTTAAAATAATTTATTTTTAAAGTATGTATTTATATGAATTATTATTATAATATGAATGTTTCAACTATTGTTAAAAGGTGATTGGAAAATTGATTATTATTTTATTTTTAATTAAGATTTGTATTATAAGTATTCAAAAATCTTAAATATATGGAAACTTATAAATTTTTTTTATTTTAAAGATTATTATTATTTACTTTCTTTAATAAGTTATTATTTAATAGCATTTGCATTTTATATTTTATATATTGCTGTATTATTTCATCTGTTCTACTTGCAATTTTTTTATATTTTATAATTAACATATTTGTATGAAGTGGGCAATATGAATCATAGATGAAACTACAAGTCTACTGAGGCATCCCTAATATTTTAACAAATAATTAAATTTTTTATAGTTCTTATAGTTGTGTGTGTCATATTTTTTCAATTTCTTTTTATGTACCAGTTTTAAAAATTTTCGTATGTATTCTTTTTTTTTTTCAAGTAAATAAAGAAATTTATGTAGTCATTACTTGGTATCTATAGGGGATTGGTTCCAAGACCTCCCATGGAGATTAAAATCTACAGATATTCAAGTCTCATATAAAATAGCATAATATTTGCATATTTTTAAAACATTACTAGATTACTTATAATACAGTATCTAATACAATGTGAATTTTATATAAATAGTTATTATACTGTATCATTTAGGGAATAATGATAAGGAAAAGTCTGTATATGTTTAGTACAGATGCATCTATGATAGATCTAGCTACATAGTATGCATTAGCAGTAATATAACAGTTTTTCTTTCAATACTTAGATTACTCTCATTAAAAGACCTGAAAGAGAAATACATAGAATAACATATAGATTATTTAAAATACAAATAGATATAGAAAATATAAATAGAAGAAATATTTAACAATGATTGTTATACGATACTTACAGTGCCAATATGGCAAGGTAGAGAGATATTTATACATCATTCACATGCTTGACACATGGCAAATTTTTGCTTTTAGGAACTTCCTGAATTCTTTTTATTTTTTAAATATTTTTGATTCTGACTATATTTGCCCCTTTTTTTGCAGTTCTCTGGCATTTCCTATTATTATGAATCCATTTTTTCTTTTAACTTTGCAATTAATCTTTGAGATTATAAAATAAAAAAATACTGGACTATTATTTACATGGCCCAGTTAGTATTAAAAGATACAGCAAGCTCTGTATAGCACTATTCTTCTACAATGTGATTTTGCACTATGCATATTTTATAGGAACCTAACTACTGTGTTATATGAGGGTTATTTGTATATACAGGTAGCTGTTGATATATGACCATTCATACTTACAACAGTGATTTTATTGATAAATTCTGTGATTGATCAATGCAATTGACAGGGTTTGATTCTTGAACAATAATCTGACTTACAAAAAGCATTTTTTTTTTTTTTGTGTCTGGATCTTGTATTTTTGTGTTCATTAAATTTATTACAATAAAATTGAGTATAATAATAAATATTGTTATTAAGCAAATCCATAAATTTTGGGCATTTCTGGCTTATGATCACTCCTATTTAAGACATAGGATTCAAGCTGAACCCCATCATAAATCAAGGACTATCTGTATTTGTCATTAAAAAAAATGAAAGTAATATTAATATTAAAATTAAAGTAACACAGCTAAATGTAATAATTGAAGACTTTTAAGAAGCAAATGATAGAAAAGTAATTACTTATTAAAAACATAAATAATTTTATTATAATTCATTTTGAGAAATAGATTTATTGTATCCCTTATTAAAAAAAAATTTTTTTTATAGAATTCTATATATTCAAAAAATTTTTGGAGAACAAAAAGTTCATATTATTTGATTTATTTATTAATTGTTGATTTTAGATATCAAATTACTTATATTTTGCCTGACATTTACTTCTGTAGTAATAATATATTAATATCATGCTGTAATGCTACAAAAATGTTAATTAAATTAATATTTTGAAAATAATATGAAAATAAAACCCATAAAACAGTTCAATAGTAGATATATTATTACTGATTACAATGCCAATTTATCTGTATGATTGTTGTTGTTTATTTTTGTACATAAACTAAATTGAAACTTGCATATAAAGATATTCCTTGACTTTACTATAAATAGTCATAAATCAATAGAATTTGGATTTATTAATTTATTATCATTTGTGCTTTTGGCTATAAAAAAATTGGTAAATTCTGTTCCCTTGAAATTGACATGTAAAATGTTACTAAACTGTGCTATAATGAATGTTAGTAGGCAATTAATAGATACATAAGAATTTCTGACTTATAATCTGATAGTCAAAACAAAATCCTAATGTAAATTGAGGAATCTCTGAATTTGAAATTAGTTAAAATTTAAAAAAGATAAATTTATAAAATTGTGTAATTAAAGAATAAAAGATGACTTTTGCATATTCAAATTCATATAAACAGACCTTGCACAGATGAATGGTTGAATGGTTGTGTAATGCATTACATTCATTACAATATAATGAATGTAATGCATTATACAACCATTCAACCATTCATCTGTGCAAAATGCCATAACATTACAATATAATGCATTACATTCATTACAATATATTATAAATACCAATATATAAAATGCCATAACATTACAATATAATGCATTACATTCATTACAATATAATGAATGTAATGCATTATATTGTAATGTTATGGCATTTTATATATTGGTATTTATGATATATATTATTTTTTATATTTTATAATCTGATAACTAAAAATATTTTATATTTTAACTTTATAACATTATATAAATTTTAAATTTTATAATTTTGCTTAGGAATAAGCAAAATTTATTTTTGTAGTATACTTCAAGATGAAATTTGTGATATTTTTTTTACCAGCTTTTTATTAATTTTTATTATATCAAAGACTGATTCAGTTCCTGGCATCATCAAAATTTATTTTAACATAAATTATAACTACTATATTTATTATTATTATTATTATTATTATTATTATTATTTTTAACCTTTGAACAGACATTTTGTGATTTTTTTTTGTAATATCTTTTAATAAGTTGATAATTTTTGTAAATAAATTATTGAATTATATTGTCAAATATAATATATAGAAATATTTCACTAATGTAGTAGGTTAAGTTTCAGACCACTCTCATAAAGTGAATATTGCCTTAAAGCAAATTACAGCTCTTTTTCATTTTCCAGTACATAATAAAAGCCTAAAAACATATTTACACTATAATTTATTAAGTGTGCAATAATAGCATAAGCTTAAAAATAGACTGAGTGCTGGTAAAAAAAATGCATCATAATTCAGCTAGTACTAGCTTGATTCAGCTCATGTTCATCATTGCCAAAAATCATCTTAAGAGCAAAATAAACACTGAAAGTAATAAACATGAGTATAATTGAAAAGTGTCATATTAGTGAAGTATTTTAAAATGATAGATATATATATATTCATTAAAATAATCTTTAAGAAATACAAAAAATATATATATATATATAAATTGCTTATTAAACACAAATGCTATAAAAATTTGTATAAAATCAAAAGTTGAATTTGATAATTTCAAGCAATATAAATCTGAGATGGTTAATACATTGGAAACCATATCCAGTTTTGGTTCACAAAAAGTTATTTGACAAGTGAATTATTCCTAAGTTAAATTTGGAAAAAGTAACAAAATTATTTTTAGATTTCACATACTGACTTATTGGAAAGCTAAATTAAATGTTGCAATAAAATAGATTTTTGGTTATAATTTCACATAAATGTTGCTAATTTAAAATGAATTTGTGAATTATAACTAATTACAAATATGTTTAGATATGCTTTGAGAAAGGAAGTGTGCAAAAGAAAACTAATCAGTAAAGAGATTTTTGATGGTATCTTGATTACATTATTTCATATTACATATCAAAATATTTCAAAATATAAAATAATTCTTTATATGAAAAATTGTTTTCCTTTTTTTGAAAATTTATAAATCAGAATGAAGATTTATAAAATAAAAAAACTATTTTATTTTGATAAATATATATAAATCAAAAAGATTTATATATATTTATCAAAATAAAATAGTTTTTTTGATTTATATATATTATATACAAAATTTGATATTAAGAGCAACTAAAAAAGTTTTTAATATTATAAAAGAAAAAAAATACAAAACAATATTTTTGCATTCATCTATAGTCTCTAGCTTTGCTATAATATATTAACTTTAAAAAAAAATTATTTACTTTAAATTTAAACTTTTGGAGTATTAGAAATAAACTTCAATAGTTCTAATATTTTCTAACTGAATAAATAAAATTTTAAATTATTACTAATTAGAAAATAACAAACTTGAAATAAAATGCATAAGTTTAAAATTAATATTTAAGGAAAAAATATTGTTTTTGCAATTTGTTTGAATATAAGCCATATTTTTCTAAAATTTGATTTTTGCTAATAATAGCACTATTGTCCATACACAATAATAGCACTATTAGCAAGTTTTTCAGCACTTTTATTATTGTAAAACGTTTTCGGACACTTAGAACGATCCCTCTTCAGTACATTCAGAGCTTACAAAAAATCAAATACATTACAATTTTTCTTGATTTATAGCAAGTGATCTATAAATAATTGCACTATTAAAAAAAACATATATTATTTATTACTGTATGTAGTTTTACTGTAAAAGTTTAACTACAGCTCTTATTGGTAATGAATTATTTAAATTAAGGAATAACTAGCACAAATGAGCAGTCCTTTACACTTCAAACAAAGAAAACTTTATTAAACTAAGTAACGCTTGCAGCTTACTAGCCATCATCAGCTTTAA
>WUQG02345915.1:0-18528 GCA_011317285.2 Androctonus mauritanicus | reverse complement strand
ATTTTTCATTTCAAAGGGGTGAAAAGCGGGTGCGGCTTAGAATCGAAGGCGAAATTTTTCGCCTTCGATTCTAAGTCGCACCCGCTTTTCAGTATCATTAATATTGGAAAAAAAGTGCGGCTTAGATTCGAATAAATCCGGTATTTATACTGTAGTCTTTCCTGTTCCCTATCCCTTTGAAACATATTGAGAAAAATATAATACTGTATATACTTGATATCTTCCTATCCTGCTAACTTCTTATTGCTTTCGACAATAACAAAATCAGAACTAATAATACAGATAGTTTCCACTTTTACAAGTTAACTCATTCCTAGAGATTACTCATAAAGAACCTTTAAACCAAGATTCAATTTCCCACAGACATAATGTTAAAATCAACGGTTTCATTCTGAACAATGCAATTTGACCACAATTAAATTAAGGCCAATAAAATCAATAATTTATGATTAAATAATGATATATTTATCTAAAGAAACGAAAATATAGCCTTTAAAATTAAACAAATTATAATAATAAATAAATTATTTATGTCACATAAGTGATAGAATTATATTTTTCATTATTATTCACAGATAAGCAGATGAGCTTTATCTTATGCACAATCCAGGAATAGACATTATTTACATAATATGCCAATAAAAACAGAGAAAGCACTACTTCTGCTTCTCAGCTGCTATTTTAAATTTTCCAATTTTGAAATAGACAACAGTTTCTACTACAAAACTAATTATACTGCATTATATAGTTATGTATGTAGATTTAAATACTTTTTACAAATATTTGGAATTTATTTATTACAATTAATATTCATATTTTCAATTTTTTTGATATTTTATGTACAGATATCTCTCCTATAACATGGTAAATAGGCTCCCAAAAACAGTGTTGTGTGAAACCATCTTATACGAAACCTGGAGTTAATACAAAAAGGATAGTTATGTCCAAAAATTAATTAATAATAAATAAATTTAATTTCCTATAAGAAACTTAATTTTTGTTAATAATAATAATAATAACACAAAACACAAGAAAGAATATATATATATACGTAAGACCGTAAAAAATAATATACTTAAAACAAAAATAAAGAAAAAAGTATACAACCTATATAACATTAATTTAATAATTATATCTTCCTTACTATTGTTTTTTCTTTAACAATATCAATTTCACTTTCTGAACTTTTTTATGTATTTAAAGTTTGTGTATCTTCTGCCCTCAATAATTTGACAAAATCTCAGCACTTTCTGCAGTTGAAAACAACAGTTTATTCATTCGAATATATATAAATGAACATTTTCGATAATTCTTCTGCTCTCTTTACAAAATCTGTAATCTAACCTACTGCAATCTGCTAGAAAACAACTGTCCTTAAATTAATATATACCCAAAAAAATTTATGAATAAAAAAGTTTTTCTTCTCTTTCATATTCCTCTACTGAAGAATAAAAATTTAATTTTTTATCCAAGAACTGAACATTTGGAACACAAAATACTCAATGGTCAACAATACTCTAATTTCAAATCAAAATCAAAAATGATGCTAATATACTATACTGCTAAACCCTGTATACTCTAGGACAGTGTTTCTCAACCTTTTTTGGCCTGTGGACCGGTAAACTTTGTGAAAAAAATTTCACGGACCGGTGGATTTTTAACAAACAAATTTTACTAGGTATTAAAGAACTACTACATTACATAAGTTAATTGTAACATTTTTATTATCATTTACTTACAATAATATTTAAATATAAAGATAAGTAAATAAATAATATTTAAATATAAAAATAAGTTCTTCGCGGACCGGTCAAATTTTTCTGCGGACCGGTGCCGGTCCGCCGGACCAGCGGTTGAGAAACGCTGATCTAAACCATAATACTATGATCTAAACCATAATAGATTTCAGTTTTTAAATTACATAAAACATTAACTATGTCAATAAAAATAAAAAACTTCAGCACTTATAGCTACAACTAAAGCATAATAGTTAATAAATACATTTAAATGAAATTTTATTTAATGAAAGCTATACTACACAAAGTTAAGTGTTTCTACTGGAAAATCAAAGCCATTTATAAAATAATATAATTATAGAAAATTATTATACTTTTAAAAGTCTAAATATATTTATTATCTACATAAAATTAGTCCTTACACTACTGATGGCATTTAAAAATGCCATGAAACTGGAATAATTTTCATCTGTATTTTGGCTTTGCATTTTGAATCTTTATTTTTATTTAAAGGCTTTTTTATTTTCTACAATACAGTTCATTATGTTTTCATGTAATAACAGAAGTATATTTGAAAATTACCATAGTTTATTATGCTAGTTTTCAAATATACTTGTGTGATTTTGTTGATTTTCTATATTTTTTTATTTGCATATACCATTGATCTATATATCAGATTGATGTGCATAAATAATTGTTTTCTTATATTTTGATCTTTCCTTTAATATAATTTTGGCTATTTTGGGTGTGTGTTTGTGTGTGCTTGTGCATACCAATATTTATACATCAAGTAGCAGCCTTGATATAATTCAATCCAATAAAGAAAATAATGGTAAAAATAATTCATCATCATTAGACAGTCATGTCAATCAATCAACAAATAACATTGATAAAATTATAGATTCCAATAATGATTTGATTTTTAATCAAGATAGTATATATAAATCAATCTCTAATGGAAATAAAGATAACTTTGTTATGTTTTATCAAAATGTTAGATCCCGAATAATAAAGGAGAATCCAGTTAACAAGGAGAATCCTTTCTTAACAAATTTTAGAAAATGTACATCAACAATTCAGTATATTAATAAAATAATCAAAATTTTTAAAGTTTAGAAATCAAATATGTAATATTAAAAAATAAGCAAAAGCAGAATAACATAGACTCAAATCAATTCTATCTTTTGGATACCATTTATATTGTTTCACAGAAACTTGGATAAGAAATATTGAATCTTTCATCAACAATATATTTAGTATGTATATATATATAGGGTGGTTCAAAAAGTAATTTCATTTTTCTCCCATGAGTGGCGTTAGTTGTATTTTTAACCTGCCAATTTCATTCTAAGCCATATTGCTATTATATATTTTGAAAGCTGACATTTCAAAAAACTTTTATAACTTTTATTTATAAAAGTTATAAAAAACAATTGCACAGAATCAAAAAAGTTTTTTTATTTATAAAAAAAAACTTTTTTGATTCTGTGCAATTGTTTTTTTGGTTCAATATTAAAGATGCACCATGTTCTGTAAGGCCAGTTGAAGCTGATGAAGACAAAATAAAGGCATTGATTGAAGCAAACAACTGAATCAACACGAGAAATTGCTATGAGATTGAATTTGTCAAATTCATCCGTTTGTGACCATATGAAATGATGGTTTCATTTCAAATCTCGATATTTGGGGTCTACATGTTCTCAATGAAAGAGATTTGCTCCATTGCATTGACATCTGTGATTTGCTGCTCAAACATCAAGAAAATGAGCTGTTTCTGAAGCGAATCATAACTGACAATGAAAAATGGATTGTTTACATCAATTTCAAATGCAAGATATCGTGGAACAAAAAAGATGAGCTAGCTCAAAGCACTTCGAAAGCAGATATTCATAAAAAAAATGATGCTCTCTGTTTGGTGAGATTTCAAGGGAATTATTTTTTTTGAACTTCTGTCAGATAATTTCACGATTAATTCACAAGTGTATGTCACCAATTAGACAAATAGAGTGGTTCCATAAAAAAAAAGAGGCCAAAACTGATTAACATAAAAGATGTAGGGTTTCACTATGATAATGCCTGACCTCATTACAAGTTTGATGATTCGCCAGAAGCTGTTGCAGCTTGGATGGGATATATTACTGAATCCACCTTATTCACCAGATCTGGCACTCTTCGATTATTACTTGTCCTGGCCTTTACAAAATCCTTTAAATGGCAAAACATTTAGTTCATATGAGGATGTCAAAAATCATTTGATTTGGTTTTTGCAAGCAAAGATCAAAAGTTTTCAAAGCATGGAATCATGCTACTATCAGAAAGACGACTGAATAAAATACTTATATACTATAAAAAAATTGTTGTTCATTTTCATGAAAAAAAATGAAATTACTTTCCGAACAACACTACAGCTTTGTTAATGTATTCAGAGAAAGTAGAAAAGGAGGAGGTATAACAATAGTATTTTTAACTTACAACTTAAAGATTATTAAAATATATTTTTATTTTTTCATTGCTGTAGTTTCAGATCAAATTAAACTTTTAGTGTTCTGCTTATATTTTTTTCAGACAACACTTGACAATGAAAAAAAATCACAGCATTGAATATATTAAATAACATTTGCAATAAATATATAAATTATCAAATTATCTGATCTGGTGATTTTATTAATTTTAGCAATATAAAGTAGCCTAGCAGATTTATTGATTATATAAGTTTAACTATGCTTCAAACATTTTATTTATGAATTAATTTCTTTCTTTCTATAAAATAAAATTAGTATATTTTCTGATTCATTTGGATAATTACCTGATTTAATTTTTGTTTCATTTGATAATGGCAGTTCTAACCCAACTACTGGCTTTGATAATGATCATTTTCTTATTATGATTGAAATTACCCTTCCTAACAAAGGAAACACTCTGATGAAATACTTTATTTTGATTGGCATGATGCAAATTGGAATGAATTAATTGAATCCTGAAACTCTTTTGAATGGTCCAGTCTTTATAATCATATCTATACTTAAATATATCAGTTTGATTCTCTAAGAAAATTTGAACTTAATTTTGATTGCACAACTTCATATCCAATTAAAATATTAAAATTTAAAGTCAAATATCATTATAATAAATGGAAAAACTAAAACTTATTCAGAATTATATTTGCATAATGATTTTAAAAAATAAATTTGAAGTTAATGTCTTAAATGATTCATCATCTAATATCTATACAATCTATCTTAATTATTAATATAAAATCAAGTACAATTCTGAAATTTTTAAAAAGCCTGTAAAAAATAATACTAGAGGAAGTTCAGAGATACCTATGATTTATGTTACCTATTTACCTATATTGACAAGTTAAATCTGTTTTAAATTTATTGAAAACTTATGGTAATTGGTCTTAAAATAATAACTTTAATAATAAACTGAATAATATTTTAGCTTACATTTACTTGCTGATTGATGTTTTGAAAGTCATCACGTTCAGATTCATTTGAAATTTGCTTATTTTCAGATAATAAGATGTCATCATAATGAGCTCTAACTGTTAATTCAACAGCTGGTGGAGAATCTTGAATCATATCAACTACATCTAAATAATGAGCATTTTCTACAAATTCACCATTAACAGTAATAATATGATCACCTATAAAAAGAAAAATTCTAAATAATTTAACTTATAATGAACAAAAATAAATTATAATATTTAATAACTTTTTAAATATTAAACATTAAAGAAATAATCATTTCTCTATTAGTATCACAAGGTAATATTAATTTATTTTATCTATGAAAAAACTGTATACAATAAGCAAATTTTAGAAAATCTACATCAGCAATTCAGTACCTTAATAGAATATTCAAATTTTTAAAGTTTAGAAATCAAACATATAATATTAAAAAACAACAAAAGCAAAATAACACAGATACAATTACAGCTTAAAGATTATTGAAATATATTTTTATGTTTTCATTGCTATTGTTTCAGATCAAATTAAACTTTTAATATTCTGCTTATATTTTTCTCAGCCAACACTTGACAATGAAAAAAAAATCACAGCATTGAATATATTAAATAACATTTGCAATAAATATATAAATTATCAAATTATCTGATCTGGTATACATAAATTAACATAAGACTAATTAGGCAAAAAGTTTTCATCTTTATGAAAACTTCTTGTCTAATTAGTCTTCAACATTATAGGATTTCAATGACAGAAAATGATAGTAGTTTTCTTTCTGCTATTAACTTGTTGCATGCTATTGATGGCATATGCTGTGTGCAGTAGAACAAACAATAGAATTTTATAACTGCAATTTGGCTGATCCTAATTGGTTTATTGCAGTTATGTTTAGGATTTATGAAAAAAAAGAGTATAACCAGTTTCTAATCATGGTTCCTAAACATTTCTGGCTGAAATTTCTTATTTTAAAAGGTTTTTTATAAAAATTTGTTTGATTGAATATTTTCTGGAAATTAGGTTCTCACTCCCCTTCCTTTTGCTTATTCTAGATTAATGTATTCATGTTGTTCATATTGCATGTTGAAATGAAATTAATTATTAAAATTTTTTCAAAAATTAATTTTTTTATAATATGAACTATAAAAAATTTATTTTATTATTTTATTTTAATTTAAAAATAAACAGATTAAAAAATATTATAGATAATAGAAAATTTTGCTTCATTCTATTAAAATAAGCAATATTTTTTTATTAATTGCTGATTTTTTACTTCATTTTCACTATATTTTTGTCAAGAAACAAAAAAACACTAATGTAAACAAAGATCTGCCTTTACTGTTTTATGCAGCCACTGCTTTTCTGGCTTTTTTTGCCAAGCCTATTAAACTTTTGGAAATGCAGTGTTTGGAGTGATGTGGGAATCAACCATTGGATAGTCCAGTTAAAGCAAATTAAAGAATATGTAGTAGTTTCATATGAAATGAAATGATACTTGCATATGCTTTTTTTTTATACAAACTTGAAAATTTATAAATATTAAAATAAAAATTATTGAAATTAAGAGAAATATGTTAACAGATATAAATTATTAAAATAATAACAATATTTCAATAAATTTATGTAAATTTTGAACTAATTACAAGGCATATCTGAATTAATATGCATTAATCAAAATTTGCATATTAATTGACTTTTTATTTATTTCTTTTAAAAATATAGTCCAATTTTTTTTGTATCATGGCTATGGAAATTTTATTTAGAGGATCAGCTACAATTAAAAAATACAATTATTTTATTGGATAGCAAAATCTTCATATAAAAAAAGAATCGTGTTTTCAATGATCTCATATATGGAATAAAAACTGAAAAAAATAAAAACTTAAAAAAGAAATGCTTAATGTTAAAAAGAAAACAAAAACATAATAAATTGTAAATGAGTTGGAACTAAATTCACCGTCATAAGTCAGAAATACCCAAAAGTTACAGATTTCCCATTATCAATATTTATTACTGCACTCCATTTTATTGTAATAAACTTAAAGAACACAAAAATACAAGAACTGAACATAAAAAGGATGCTTTTTGTATATCATACTATTTGATCAGGGATTTGAACTCTTTGCTAACTACACTGATCAACTGTAAATTGGGTGGTTGTAAGTCGATGACTAAAATTGAATATCTAAACAACTACCTTTTAGAAGTTCAAAAATCAAATAAATAAATAAACAGCACTTCTTATGTATACAAACAAAAAAACTTTAATCCTGGAACACTTTCAGCTGCAAATATAGTCCTCATCAGCAATATAAGTCAATATAATACTACGAAAAAACATAGCTAATACCATCAAATATATATACAATGATAATTGAATACTTTTTAAAAAGAATTTTATTTGCATCAAAAAGGAATATATTCCATATAATTCATAGTAATTATTACTAATGCAATATATTTATGAATTATTTCATAATTCAGAAAAATAAAAATACCACTAAATTAATATTATATTTAAAAAATGTTTGCTAAAATTAATGTATTTTGATGAGAGTAGCTTCCAAATTACAAAAAAGTCTATATCGACAAACTCAAAAAAATATTATTCGCAATATAACTCATAGTTTTGGAAACTTTTCAAATACTTGTTATAAATAATATTCCATGTCAACTATTCTTCAAAATTTTAAAGGTTTCAAATTTATATGATCTTCACCTGAAGTTCAGCTAGAGTTAATTACTTTAGTTTCTTCCCAATTTATCTTCAGATTGTATTCAAGATGATGTTTCCTTAGGCCAATGTTAGTTTTGCCTAGACATATATCTTCTTTCTGCTCAGAGATTCTATCTATTAGGTTACACTTGCTGAGATAATCCTCTTTAATATTTAAACTGATAATGTCACAGAGTATCACATATAATCCAGTTTTCATTAAACTTATTCTTTTTAAGTGCTGTAAAAACAGTCACATACCTTTTGGAAATCAGTCCAGTTCTATTCTTTTTTCACTAATTGTCTCAAACTTTCCATGGTTGTCTAATAGATGTATATCAACTTTTTATTTTGGTCCATTCCTATATCTTCTCTAATTATCAAAATATCAATTCTACAATTAGGCAGTGTAAGGCTTAACAAAAGTTTTTTATTGGCTATTCTTGTAGTTTTTGCCAATTTTTTATACACTTTTTTCACAATCGTAATGACAATACTAAAAAAAAACAATTACAAAATACTATAAAATCACAATTATAATAACTTATAAACTATTCATTTTGACATAGTATCTAAAAATGCATTTTGGCTGTATGCCCTCTTCAATCCAGTTCTTTACTATGCCTCATTACAAAAATTAATACAATGTTACAATCATTTTTATTTAAAAAATTTTTTATATGCTCAAACACTAATTTTGCCATATCTTTATCCAATAAAAAAACTCCAAAACAGGAAAATGTAAAACTTCCATTATTATGTAAAGTTGAAAAACAAAAAATCTTCTTTTAACACTTAATACATTATTTAATTGGAATACCATATCTATATAATAAATTCCAAATTTTATTTTAAATCTTTATATATTTAGTTCTAAAATTAAGATTACCACCTTTATTTTTAGAGAATCATTTTTACAACAATCTGGTTGACCAATTTTCCTTTGGAAGATAGTAAAAAATGCAAATTTTGATACTATTATATAAAGTGTTTTAAAACCCTCTAGTGTTTTAATCTGGAAAAATTATATTCCACCATATTTGTGGTATTTTTAATCAATTTTTATTATTTGTTAACAATTTTTTATGTTCCCTCTTAATAAAACAAAATTCATAAAATAATTGTTTTTATATATTTTCTTTCCTGTTTAAATATTTGAATAAAACTTTTATTTATTTCACAATTATTATCAAGACAATGTACTGCCATTTTTGATTTATACTGATTATATCTAATATATCTTTTATGCTCCTCTATTCTTATTTTTTAATTCTCTTTTAGTTTCTCCAACATATATATGTGGTTGATTACATGTACATTCTAATTTATATATTACATTATCTTTACTTAATAATGGTTTTGTGGTTCTTCTTAAAAAAGTTAATTTTTTAACTACAAATTGTAATTTTGGAGCAATATTTATACATAAATTTTTAAAAACATTTTTTACTACATAAAAATATTTTTCTCAAATGGTACTGAAAAGAAAAAATTTTCTCTTTTTTATTTAATCCTAATCTATTTTTATTATTGTTTAATTCACTTTTATTTTTATCTCTATTTAATTCACAATTTTTATGCCATTTTTTAAAAATATTTATTGGATAATTATTTAATATAAACATTCTACATATAAACTTTATTTCAACATCTCTATCTGATTTACACATTGTTCTATTATATGTTTTCTTTATTTCTGATATAAATAAATTCTTTTTAATATAGTTTGGTATATTTGAATAAAAACCCAATAACTTTAAATTATTTAATTTCTTCTAATAACTTTTAAACATCAATTCAGTATCTTTTCTAATTATTGTTATATCTAAATAATTTAACATTCTATTATTTTCTTTTTCTATTGTAAATTTTAAAAATTGATTAAACAAATTTGAATATTCTTGTAAAATTTCTAAATTTATTACATAATTATTTAACATTATTAATATTAAATAAAATATTATAAAAACAAAGCACACACAGGAAAAAAATTACATTACTACTAAATAAATCATCATAGAATGCATTGTATGATGTATTATTGCTTTAAATTATCAAAGATTCATTTTAGTTCAAGATAATCTGCAGTCAAAATCATTTTATTTGTTGTTCAACTAAATTGAGTTTTGGATTTAGTTGAACAACATATAAAATGGATTTAGTTGAGGTGAATATCTTGGTATATGTATAGAATTTTCTGTCTTAAACAAATCTGATTTTACAGTTACACTAAAAAACAACAATGCAGCACTCCTCAGCAGTAGTTATACATCTTTTATTATTAATTGCAAATGTTTTTGGCCGTGTTAGTGGCCATCATCAAGTTTACAGATTCATATAACTGCTAATAGAACATAGAACAAAGAATGCTTTATAAATAACAAAAAATAACATCACTATGGTAACATTAAACATTGTGTAGTACTCTATTGTTAGGAGATACATTGGCAAAGTATAATGCACTTATTAATAATGAAATACTAGATTAATTATTATCTATTAATTATCGATTATCATTAATCTAGATTAATGAAATACTAGATTAATTATCGATTATCTATTAATTTAGATAATAATAATAATAATAAGTAATTAAATGGTTAAATAAATAAAATAAATAAATAAATTATAATTGTCATCTTTATAATTTAGTATGTCCTAAAACTCTGAAATCATAGTAAATTCCTTCATTTTCTTCTCTCCAGGTAGATGGTTGATCTGGTATCCAGAATCAGACATACTTATCAGAAGATTGACCCTGCCATCATCAATAGAGTTCTAATGGAATGGCAGCATTGACTGAATCTGTGTGTTATCAGTAATGGAGGCCATTTCTAATATGTTCTATAAAACTCCCTACAATTCCAGATTTCTGGGATACCCTGTGTATAATGCTGTATATTTTGCAAGGTAATTTGTTAACAATAGTTATGATTATAATGTTGTCTATTGTAATTGCTGATAACATTATTAGTAATATATCATTATTGATAATGTTACTGATGATAGTAATGCTATCATATGTAAAATTACAATTATAATACATAAATTATATACAGTATATAAATCCTATTATAATTGTTATACTGAACTTGCTACTTTATAAGCAGGCTATACATAGTGTATAATGTTCCTAACTTTATAAATTATTAAATAATTGTTACTGTAAATATAAATTTGACTTATATAAAATCCAACATATATAATATTCCCATGAATTTGGAGCTGCTTATTTTTTTCAGACACTGATTTATATTTAATATTCTATGAATTTATTTTACTATACTTTTTTACTTCATTCTTCATTTTAGCTAAACTTGCAAAGAATTGAATTTGAAACTATTCTATTTAACATAAATTTTATATTTAATTTTTATAGGTATTATTTTTATTTAAAGGTTTAAGTTACTTTTCACACCTTTACATCTTATTATTAGACTATACATGTTATGAGAATGAATTACCATCTATAAAAATTACTTGGAAAATATCATCATTGTTCTGAATGGAAAGATTTCACAAATTCAGTTAAAGATTAATCTCTTTTCCATAAATTAATAGTGGAAAATTATAATAAAATTAAAAAGGACAATATGAAATATTAATATATCTATAAACTAAACAGATAGATAATTATTGCATGAATTATTATGTAAATGGCTGACATACAATTTTTATGAGAAGTTATTTAATCTGTTAATAGCTCTGACACTGAGATGTAGATCCAAGATGCATAGCAACTTTCCAGCTGTTTCTTTGTGTAAACATGACATTATTATTTTTGTATTAGAAGTAGAACTATTAGATTAATTTGCTGTATTAATTCTTATTTTTAACAACTGTGATACAATATCATTTTTAGCATACATCAAAAATATACCTATTACATTCAATTTAGCATTTCTTCTTTTCATGACTTTATTACCAACAGGATTTTTTAAAATTCTATTGCTTATATAAATAACACAGGTTACAGAATAAATAAATTATTGTTTTCCTCCTTAAAGTATTTGTTAATTACCTATAATAAGATCACTTTCCAAGTTCATTGCATTAAATACAACATCACACCTAATATGGATTTCATCTCTCTCAAACACAACACTTTTATTTCTTTCCTGAATTATTCTCCTCTGCTTCTCCTCACAACTAATTCAATTATCTATAATTCTCGGATATTCACTGCCTAACTCTAGCATAAAATCAACAAATCAATTTACAGCACTACTTGGCAGTTAGAGTACAAACAGCATTCCTTTATTAATCAAATGCTTTTATATAATATAATTTATTATAATTATAATTTATTAATTATAATTATATATAATTATACAATATATCTTATTAATATATAATAAATATAATTTATTATATTAATATATGAATTAATATATTTAATAAATATATATAAATTAATATTAGTAAATTATATATTAATAAAAGAATGCTGTTTGTACTCTAACTGCCAAGTAGTGCTGTAAATTGATTTGCTGATTCTAATACAATTAACCTTTTAACTACGAGAGTGGATGGTAAGCAAGTATATTTTCTATTGTATGCAAGTGACATTGTTTCTCTGAATGAGCATGGCCTTCATGCTTATTATCAGTAATGTCATTGGCAAACAGTTGACAGTATATTTGTCCACCATCTACCTTCAAACCTAACTTAGTTATTTCAGTTTTTATATAATAAATTTTTTTCTTCAAATGTATATTTCCTTTGTAAATATACATCTACAGATTATACATATGTATTTATGAAACTATGAAATATTAAATAGCCATATGGAAATCATATATTGTTCTTCAATTCTTTTTCTTGAATGTAATTCAAAAAATTGATAGTTTCATTTATAATATAGAATCTGATTATTGAATGAGGTATCCAATGTGTTAACATCTATAATCTATATATTAAGAATTTATCTTTAATTCATCTAACATGATTATTTGATAAGTTAATTTTCAATTCACTTATCAATCAATCATGTTAGTAACACAAAGGTTACAGTAATTTTCATTTATTTGTTTTGATGATACTTGTTTTTCAGGTTATGAAGAAGAATAATTCAAGTGCAGAATTTGGATAATCAATTCATGGTCAAGGAAGAGAAATTATTTATCATATTAATCAATAATTTTAAAAATGAGAAAGTTAAACAAAGGGCTTTTGTCATCGGTCAAAAAATCCTATTGAAACTATCATTGTAAACACAAACGTTACATATATTATTATTATAAAGGAAGAGAACTGTTTAGTGAAAAGAGACTGAGAACTTTAAGTAATATTGATAATTTTATAAATTGGTAATTTGTTACCATCTGATAATGAAAGCTCTTTGCTAATTAAATTAACAAAAAACACTTATTTATTTTTCAGTATTATCATAACTACGGTAACAGTCCTTTCTAGGATTATCATATTTCATCAAATAAGTATCATATCACTTCATATATAAAGAAAATTTTTATATATTATATTATATTGTTATTTACATTATATTATTTAAGTAAAAATATTTTTTTATCAACAATATAATACATAAAATAAAGTTAATGAAAATGATTCTATAAAAATAAATCAGTTATCAGATTTAAAAAAATTATTTTTACTGCACGATAAGCATTTAAAGTAATTGATTTCCTATTAGCTATCACTAAATATTGTTGATTAATAGGAAAGAACTAAGTGACATTTCTGTTATCATGGTGATTGATTTAAATGCTATTACATAACATGTGATGATTTTTCTAGAGGAACTTAGTATTTCAGAAACCCAAGTACATATATAGAATTCTAAAGTTCACTTAGATATTAACATATTGGCCTCCTCACTCTAATTCTGGCCATGTATTTACATACTGACATAAAGAAATATCTATTTATCTCATTCTCATATCTTTTCTTAGATCTATCAACATTTCTGTCTGTCTTTAATAGTGGAAACTATAGTATTTAAATATTTAGTATAGATTCTGATATATTTCAGTATGATATTAATTTTATATTAATTTCTTCTAAAATATTTTACTCATTAATACCTTTTTTGCTGGCTCTAATTGTTTAATAAATTATTTTTTTATACTATAGTAAAATTCCAAACAATCAGTATCAAATGATATAGTACTTCTGAAAATTTGGCATGAAAATTAAGATGTCAATGAAAAGGCTTCCACAAATACAGTCGCAATAGCATTATTCAAATCAAATGATAGAAAATTTAAGTAAATACTATTAAATAAGAACAAATATAATTTTAATAAAAATTGATCAAATCAAACTACAAAATAATAATGAAAAAATTTATGAGAAATTAATTTTTTATGTTCTTTTGACAATCTATATAAATATTATATTATTACCAGTTATTAAAAACACTTAATAATATGGTATAGGTACTTAAAACATATATAAGGTTTAAAATCATTAAATTTTACTTTTTAAATTAATAATACTGAAAGTAACACCACAGAATCTATTAACTACATAATTCTTTAAACTATTATTCTTTTTCAACTACATTTTTCCATTATTTATGTTGTTATATAAAAACTGTTTTAAACTTACCAATTTTTAGTGATCCTTCTTTATATGCAGGACCGCCTGGTTTAATACTTTCAACAATAGCTCCACATAAAATACTATCAAAAGTATTTCCACAAGTTATTGTTATTCCTAACCCAACTTTTTCATCTTTAGTTATATTTATAGTTCTAGTTTCTTTACCAGCACAACAATTTGAATTTTTTGTTTCAAATTCATATTTAAAAAGATCTGTAAAATAAATTATAATTAAATAATAATAAAAGCAAAATATTTTGAATATTTTCAATAGAACCTCAATAGTTTTTCATTCTTTCCTTGGAAAGAAATTTACTTGTTTCAATATATTTGAAACAGAAGCTTCTTAGAAGCAATAGCTAATAAATTTCTTTCCTAGTGATTTCAACTAAAATGTATATTTCATCAATATCATAATTTTTGTTTATATTTTATGATCTTTTCTCATCTACAAGATAGAAACAAATCATTTTGTATCTCTTATCATTGAAAGTTTTATCTATATACAAATATTTATTTTTTGAGATATATAGTATAAAAATTTTTTGTATTTGTAAGACATAAGTCTGATGATATTAGTTTACAACAGAGCCATCTAACATGCAGCCCAGCACTTTAATGAATGTGGCCCAACATAAAATCATAAACTTCCTTAAAACATCGAGATTTTTTTATGTACTTATTTTTTTTAATTTTTGAAATTCATGCGTTTTCATAATACTTTTTATTATAAAAATAATTACAATGCTGTATCACATCAAATATCCCAATAATAAGGAAAAAGAAATCTATTTCATTTTGGTACTAAAAATATATAAAAAATTAATGAAGTTAATGAAATTTTTATTATTTAAATGCTTATCTATATTTCTTATTTCCATCTTCTAAAATATTACTTATTTCGGTGAGTAAAATGTCTTGACCTGCTCAATTTTAAAAAAATCTCTGAATGAAAAGAAATCAAAGATTATTATGCTAAGACATTTCGTTTATTTGTCATGATGGATAACATATATTGTACATTATTTATTAAATTTTTGCTTAACAACTATTGTTAAAATTAGTATATTTTGTGTGTGGCCCAAGACAATTTTTTTTTCAAATGTGGCCCAAGGAAGCTAAAAGGTTAGACCCCCCTGGTTTACATTTAAAAGATCATATTGCTTTTATTTATTTATATTTGGTGTATTGTTTGCAGATCTTAAGTATCATATTACTGGCAAGATATTATACCATGCAGCATTGTCTTGCTTTCAGTCAGAGAATAATAAGGAATTATAATATGATATAGATGCAAATCATAGTAATCTATCAGCTCTGATAGTTTTTGCTTCAGAATTTTTGTTAAAAAATCATTTTTACAACTACTACAAAATCTGAGTTACATAAAACCCAATTATTTGCAAATACTTGTAATTGTTTATATAATATAAATTAAGTAATTTGATCAATCTTTTATATCATTTATATTATAATTTCTTCTTTTGAAATTCTAAAAATATTTTATAATCCATTATCTCTTCTATTCTATATCATGACAAATTATTGAGATCCTATTGCATATATTTGCCTATATACAATGAAAAATTTCAAATATATCAAGTCTTTACAAAAAATGAAATAATCTCATTAAACATTATAAAAAATTTTGAAAAATGCAATAAATTATGTAAACAAAAACACAAAACAAGCTTCAAAGCCAAACCGATAACTTTTATTTAAAGTACTTTCAGGTTAAAACCCATCATCACTAAACACACAGTAGTGTGTATTTACTGATGATGGGTTTTAATCTGAAAGTACTTTAAATAAAAAGTTTTCAGTTTGGCTTTGAAGCTTGTTTTTTTTGTGTTTTTATTTGGTCTCCCAAACCTGGTCTCTGTTTACTATAAATTATGTAAACATTAAAACCATTAACTTTTAATTATAAGATCTCATGTTAAACTCTTATCCAGAAATTAAGAAATCAGTTGAGATAAATAATATATTGTAAGATCTAAGGTGATCAAAAAATACTCATATACCTATTGTCTATATTTAATGTTGCTGATATTAGGAGAAGTTTAAATTGTATTACTCCAGCATGGTGAATGATATTTAGATGAGTATATGTCAAGATATTAACTGATAAACTAACAATGAGCATGAGTAAGTGGTAGCCAAGGAATAATTTTTTTATTGCTCAATAAATATTTGCTAATATAAAAAGCTCTTAAGAAACAAATTCATAAAGACTTTAAGAAACTAAACCTTGAACTTATTTAAGAAAAAAGCTCAAGCTTTGGGCATCTGTTTATTTGCAAGATAACTTGAGTTTTTTTGGATCAAGCTGATTCTAATCATAACTTTAGTTAAATATGATGATAATGTACTATATTTTTATTTTTGGCTTATATATATTATTTTGAAAAAAAAAATGATAAATTTAAAAATAAATGATGCAAAAGAGCTAGATTTTTATAACACAATAAGTTTGAATTCATTTGATTTAGAAATTTTATAATAAAAGCTGATATCTCTGAAAGTATGAAAATATTACAGTTTGCATTAATGACTGCAAGGCCAATTTTATAATTAGGTAAACTTAGGAAATTGATTATGGGCATTGCAATGTTGAGAGTACCAATTCTGTTAATAAAACTGAAAAATAAATTGTAATCAGGAAAAAATTAATTAAAAATCTTGCTTAATTTAATAATAATGATATACTTTCATTAGAAAATTGAAGTTCTGCCATCTTATTTATTATGTAAAAATCATATGAGACACTGCCATTGATTTGAAATAATACAACTTTGAAGTGATTTTTTATAAAATTATCAAAACATTCAAATATTGTGATTTTTGTTTGCTTTTATATAAGTTTCTATATATAAAATATAAAATAAATTATTATTAGTCATGTTGCATATTGTGTCAAAATTTATAATATCCAATGGTGGACTGGGTCGGATCTAATGGGGCCAGTTGAGACTTGTAAGCAATATAGGTATTAAATGCCCCAAAGCTTTGGGTAAAGACATATATTTTAAATTATAATAAGAAAGCATTTTTCTGTTATTTTAATCAAGCTCATAAGATTTATAACATTAGTTACTAATTGCACAAGCTCTCAAACTTTAGCTTTCATGGAATAAAAGAATAATTTTCAAAGGCTCTTATTAGCAAACTTATAAATAAAAAACTAGAGGAAGTCAAATGCTCACAATTCCCCATCACATAGGGTAATTATGCATGCAGTATGGGGAATTGTATCCAGTTACCTCACATTAGAGCTGGAATACAAATTGCTTTTAATGATAGCATAAGTAGTGGGTTTAGATAATATTTATGAAGATATATAAAACAATTTCTTAAAACTCATTATGAAGAGCAAAAAGTTTTTGAGATTAAGTTCAATTCTAAAAAAACATAAAAATTCATATTTTCCATTTTTCTATTATAGTATTCAAAATTACAAGTATATATATCACAGAAATTTTTATTCACTTAGAATATGATAATCATGCATTAAAAATTGAATTTGATCAAGTCATAAAAGCAACCGCACATGTGAGAAACTTTGATGTACATAATTATCTACTTCGTACCACTATCCCACTTTACTATATTCTTATGACAAATTACAAGTGCACCAGAGCCATGGTCAGTTTACAGCTAGACCAAAAATTTTTGGGTCAGAAAATTTTAAAAAATCAATTAAAACAATCAAATTCGGAAAAATTCAGTGTCTTGATTTTTATTAAATTAAAAACAGCCTGTACTTAACTTCATGTGTTTTATTTCATTTAAATAAGATATAAAAAAAAGTAACAAATTCTTTCTCATAAGTGTAAATGGCACTAATAATTATGTCAACTGAAAAAATTTATCATAGAGAAAATGAAAATATTATATGTAAAACATGAGAACATGCTCTTCGGATAAAAAAAAATATTTAATGGGATAATTTATTAAAATATTTAGATATATTATATGCATTATATGTATAGATTTATCACTCTAATTCCTTAACTATTAATTAACTCCTAGTCCTCCCCATCTT
>WUQG02345804.1:0-18531 GCA_011317285.2 Androctonus mauritanicus | reverse complement strand
CTAGCAGTTGCTGTTCACATTTTCGGACACCTGTCTGACTTGTCATGGTATGACAGACCAGCATGTTACGTTTGGCAACGACCATTTGAGACAACCTGTATATAAAAAGAGCAATTTATACCAAAATTTCAATTTATGAACCTTCACTCTACTTTTATGAAAAATACCTTCAGAAAAAAATTTCAAATCTAAGCATCATATACTTTACTAATATTGAAAAAAGTCTGCATATTCTACTGGCATTTAAATTTTCATACCAAATTACCATTATTATTGTCTTGAAAATAATAATTTACAAAATTGCTGAACAATGGCATGCATTCAGTTTTATTAAACTTCTGTTTTCTTAGGTTTTATGCCATTTGTCAATCAATGGTTACAAAATAAAAAAAACCATTTAAAAGTTTATTACAGCTATCCACATTTGCAATGGATAGCCTATAATAAAATGGTCAAATGAAAGATGGGGAATTGACCCCCTTTAAAAAAAATCTGATGTGGGACTCTGAGCTTCCAAGTGGAAATCTTTTCAGTATGCACACATGGCCAGCTTATAGATTCATTAGGGATTTTGACTAGAAAATTTACTTTTTAAATTAATATTAAGAAAATTATTTATTATTCATTGAAATAAATTTGCCCTAATTTATAAACATTATGCTCCTCAATTTATGAATATTTTAGTTCATACATTGGCATTTACAAATGCAAAATTTTATTTTCAAATTCCAGAAAAAATCAAGAATTTTAAACATTAAGATAACAGAATGCTCTAACAACAAATATAATATAAAAGTTACACTTACTAAATATATCAAAGCATTATTTCAAGATTGTGGAGATTCAATTATAAAGTGAGTTTTTTTGTGTAAACTTTAAATTTATTTTGCAGATTTGAATAAAATTTAATTGGTCCAATTATGAAATATATTACAAAATACAGTATATAAAGTGATTTCAGTATTTTTGGAAATCATATAACAATAGTATTCGAGTTATGAACAAAACTAAAATATATTGAATTTAACACAAAAGTTCATAATTTGAGAGCTTGTAGACAGTATTTTATATCTAAGTAAAAAAAATGGACAATACTCAGGATCACACAACTTTTCTTATATAAATGCCTATAAACTCTTATGAACAGATCTATTATACATTTTGAAAATAGATGAAATATGTTGGTTCAAATATTGTTTTAAAATGAGAAATGTATAATTTATATCAAAAGGTAATATAAATAATTATTATTTTTAATATATCAAATATTTTACTTTGAACAAAGTAATTTTGTTTGCCATTAATTCTACTGCACATTGGCACAAATGCATACCATTTTGTCTTAGTAGTAAACCATCAAGATTATAATAAATAAATTTTCTTAAATTTATTATTATTATTTTTTTAATTATACTATTGCAGTTTCTGAGGCTTATAAGAATAACATGCTAGTTATCTTTACTATCAAATTTTGAAACAGATTTTCATTATATTTGAGAGAAGTAAAAAGTGATGTGTCAAATCTTTTAATGCTGTAATTTAAATCATTTAAATATAACAAATGTTCAAATTTTTGAGATATTTTCTTACTATTAATTAATTATTGAATTTTTATAAAACTTGCAGAAAAGTCAAGCCATAAGTGACAACTTTAATTACATATCAATTAACTCTATCACTATAATATACAGGCAAAAAGGAACACAATACATAAAATTTTTGATAGACTGAAATAACATTAAAATTATTTATCAAGATGAAACCTGGATTCATACAAATCATATTTGTCTTAAAGGTTGGGAAGATACTAAAAATAATAAGACATCAGAACTTAATCTGAAAGAAACCAGATGTCATTTCTTATATTGGTTTGAAAGATCATTTTGTGCCAAATGCTGCACTGTTATTAATTCTAAAAAATCAATAGGAGATCATTAATATGAAATGAGCATCAGAAATTTTTAAATAGTTTCAGGAATAAACAATATGAAATTTATAATCAAAAATAATGCTCTTACCATTTCATGCACTTAAAACGTTTCCTTAACAATTTTGTAAGGGTTAAAAAAAAAAGTTGACTGATAAAAGATAATATTCCCTTTGAAAATGACATGGTAAAAGCTGAACTATTGGAGATCATTCTCAATCCCAATATACAAGATATATATTGTTTTTCAGGAATACTGAAGTTATTTTCCAGAGATTGTTTTTCTAATTCTTTTTACAGTAGAAATTAAAGTTACATATGCTTCTGCAGTACAATTTAACAAATGATAATTTTGGATTTTGATTTTCTCCTCCCATAAATACTGTTATAATTACTAAAATTGGTATTAGGATTTGTCAGTTTTTAAAAACCAGTTTTAGATACTAAAATTAATATGTAAAAATTAATTTAATTAAAAACTGTTAATATTTTAACTTGAAATTGCCTTAATAAATAAAATTGCAATAAACTTTTGTTATATTTGCAAAATCCACAAAACATTTTAACAAAGAAATCTAGTATATTTCCATTAGCTTGAAAACTTGATATTAAGTTATCTAGAGAAATATTGTCTAGAGTATATCCAAATTCTTGCATGAAAACAGATTTTGATGATGAATATATCAGAGATGGAGAAATTCTTAATCATACTCAAAAAGAAGCCATGAAAAAATCAATTCATAAGTTTCTTGAGGAACCTGAAGAAATATCAGATCTGAAGACACTGAAGGCTCAAGTTTCAGCATTTACGCAACCAATAAATGAACAAAGAATTTAGATTTATTATTTAATGCCTAGTAGCTAGTGAAAGTGTCTTTTCTATTTCAGGCAATTTTGTATCTAGAATAAGAACAAGATTAAATAATCTTCATTGGAAATTTTATGTTGTTTGAAACATTTCTTGAAAAAAAATATTAAATGAAATAAAAATTTATAATTTATATTTTGTATGGAATTTAGTTATTTTAGGTTTTTTATTTGATTTGTGTGAAGTATATTTTATTTTATAATTTTTGTAGTTCCATAAATTTAATTAAAATGAAAAATTTTTAAATAAAAATAAATATTTTTTACTATTTTAATTATATTGTTTTTTAGCAAAAACCAGTTTAACCAGTTTTTTCAAAATACTGGAATTCAAAAACAGGTTTTTTAAAAAGTTGGTTTTTGTATAAACCCTAGTATGTATTGACTTCTCAAAATTTTACCATTTCAAATTGATCAAAATAATTTGTAGTATTAACAGACCTAACAACAAGAAATATGAAAAAATTTAAAGCAGCACTGACAGGAATATAGCATAATTTATTATTTAATTTACAAACTAAAATAGCAACATAGTCAAAAGTATTTTATGATAAATGTAAACTTTGTTACATTTTTAGAACACTTTTTTGACTTTGAGGTAAATGTAACAAACTTACAATTACCATAAAATACAAAATACACTTATCATAAAATACTCATAATTAATTTAACTTTTAATTAAAATATTTCACGATATTGATAACTTTTAAAATAAAGAGTAACTCTAACTTTAGTTTTTTGTAAAATCTTAGCAAACATCTTAATAATGTCATGCAAATTATTGTACTGGTATATCAACAATATAGTACCAATAATTAAAATACTAAAGCAGTGGTTCTCAACCACTGTTCTGCAGAACACTGGTGTTCCGCGAAATAATTTATTAAATAATTAAGTATTAAAATATTCAATAATTGGAATATTTTAATGAAAATAATTCTGCGATAAATTGAACAACTCTGCAACACGTCTATTCATCCTACTCCTACCCACTCCAATGGTTTTTAATTTTTATTTGTATCTTGTATTCATGAATTCATATTAGTTGAGTCACTGCAAGTGCTTTGCCTGTTATAAAGGAATTTTTCAAATTTTAAGTTTTTATATTTGACCTTTCAATTCTAAAGCTAAGTTTTGATACAATTCCACATAAATAACTGATATATTCTACTTCTACTTGGTTAACATTTGCTTATAATATTTATATTCCTATTTATACATTAAAATATCTATTGGCAGAGGAAAACACTTTTACTTGTTAGGTGCCTAAGTCACATGATGATATCATTTCTTAAGGCCAGACTTATGTTAAGGTGAAACAGATTATAGTTTTATTTCGAATATTAGTTTATTTGTTAGAGACAAAAATATATATTTGTATTGTCTTTTCCATAGTTTATTAATTTTTTCTTTCTTTAGACAGTTAAGAAAGATGGTGTTCCGCTATTTTTCTATTAGTAACAAAAGTGTTCTGCTGCTGCAAAAAGGTTGAGAACCACTGGTATAAGGAATGACATTGTAAGATTATGGTCTGGATAAAAGATGAGTGAACAAGTAGTGTGGATGTGCTTATGAGAAGATAAAAAGTGTATCTTAGAATAAGTGTGTGAATGACAGAATAATAGATGTAAGGATGAAATTAGCACTGTAAAATGTGTTTCTGATAGTGGTGTATGCTCCAATGGATGGTATGGGTGAGAATGAAAAAGATAAATTTTGATGTGGCTTGAATGATGCAATAAATGAAAGTTGTGGCACTGAATAAGTGATTGTGTGCTAGAGATTTGAATAACAGTTGGTGTGGAAAGAGATGGAATGGAAAGATTGATTGGGAAATACAGTGATCTTAGAATGAATGACAGTGGGGAGTAATTATTAGAAGTTTATGCTGAAAGAGGTTGTCTTAAACACATTTTTTAGGCACAAGTCATCCATCAATACACCTGGGAGAGCCATGAGAGAAAGATCATAGAAATATAATTGATTTGATTTTGTGTGATGATAGATTGAGAGGAAAGGTTATGGATGTTATGGACACAAATGATGAAAGATGCAGAGATAGACTCAGATCATTATCAAGTGATCTCTGGAATGATCTATTGAGGGATGAAGAAATATAAGGAAAAACAAAGGAAATATGTATATGAATGAAAGTGAAGGATCTGTGTGTGAAGTGAGAGATATTTGAATGGGTGCAAGAAACTTAACCAAATGGATGATAAAATATGCAACATGGAGGATGTATAAACACACTTCTTCCATATAGTGAGTGTTGCAAGAGAAGTGGTTGGTGAAGTGAGAATAAGTAGAAAGAATGGCAATGATGGTGGAATAATGGAGGTGGCACATACTATGACTGAGAAGAAAGCATATTTTGGAATATTAAATGGAAATGTGAAGGCAAATGAATATAAGAAATGTAAGAAAGTGTGTGCAAAGATGGTGAGAGTAGAGAGGGTGGCAAGGCAGAGATGAGAAGCTGCAGAATGATTTTGAAGGAAATAAAAGAATGTTCTGGAAGTGTATGAGAAATTTGAGAAGGGAATAAAATATGGTTTTTTGTGTAAAAGATAAAAATGATAGAATGTTGTGGAATGAATCTAGACTAGTTGATAGATGGAGAGTACATGAGTTTCACAAACCTATTGGAGAAAGGAAAGGAATGACAACAAAAGAAGAACAGGATGAATGTAAAAAATGAATATGAGCATAATGAATAAATCAGAGATTGAGTATTGATTTAGCAAATTGAAATATGGCAAATGTCTTGGTATGGATGGTGGTCACAACTGAGATGTTGAAGTATAGTGTGAAGTCTATTGTGGAGTGGATGTGGTACCTTTTGTAAACTACTTTATATTGTATGAAAGATGTGATTCCGAGTGATTGGATTAAATCAGTGATTGTCCCCATCTACAAGGGGAAAGGTGAGAGAAGTGAATACAAGAATTATAGGGGATATAAGTTTGCTGAGTATGGCTGGAATTTTGTTTACTTCATTTTATCTATTTTATTAAAATTTTCTTCTTTGATTAAAAAATAAGAATTTTCAAATTTAAATAGTTTTTACCCTTAAAAATGAGCATAGTATCTTTATCTCATCTTATTATCTATCTTAATTCAATTTGAACCAAAATAACTACAGTTATAGTTCAAATAAAAGAGGGAGTTGATATTACTTAAATTTTTATTTTCAAAATAACAATACTACAGATTTTTAACCGAAATTTTTATTTTTTGTAGGAAATTAGAAATTTTTATATTTATTATCAATTGAAAATTATTTGAATAGCAATTTTAAATGACATGCAAAAAACTTTTTTATATTTAATTTTCACTCTTCCTTCTGGAAAATCATTAAACTAATATTTATGCAGAAAATAATTCAATTTAAATTATAAATGTAGTTATTTTGGTTCAGATATAAATTAAACAACAAATGACTAGTTTTTCTGAAATCTATTACATTATAAAAATTTATTTAAGTATAATACCTTACCTTAAGGTATAATGTCTGTCCTTAGTAATATATATAGAATAATGGTAAAATGGCAATAAGATTGCTCATCTTTGTTTTATGGAATTAGTAGTGTGATTCATTTGTCCTGGATTTTGATTATATAGGTAATCCTTGATTTATGAAGCCTCAAATTACAAATTTCATAATTTTGAACTATATATCTTTTTTATAGATTTTGTTACTGTTACACTGTTTTACAATTTCTACATATTTCAAGAAGCTTCTGTAAATAGAACAAGAGACTATCTGAATATGGCTCCCTCTCCAATGAGAAGTGGGTAGAAACTTCCAGATATTTTACCTCAAATTATGAAGTTTTGAATTACAAACTAATAAGGTGGAACCTAACTCTGGCATAAATTGAGGATTACATGTATTTTCCTGCATCGGTAAATGTCCCAGAATTTAAAATCTGGTTGTGTTGTATTACATAACTCCTTCAGATATAACTACCAAATCAAATTTGCTCTCATATAGGATTCTTGTTGCTTAGAAAACAAGAACCTATATGAGAGCACTTACAGGTTATTCTTTAATACAATATTTCAATTTATTGTCAATATTTTAACTTTTTTATTATAATTCCTCCTATTTTTATTTTATGTCTATTTTCATATTTTTTATTGCGAAAATTACCTGCCTCTTGTATCAACCTTAATTTTTTTGATATATATTTTATTATGAACATTATTCCATGTACTATAATCATATTTTTGTAATGAGAAACTGAATACCATACATACATACATACATACATACATACATACATACATACATACATACATACATACCTACATGGTGTTATATACTAATGGTTTTCTAGTTTAAAATTATATAGCTGATGATGGCCTTATGGAAAGCTGAAAACATTGCTGTTCTTAATAAAACTTATGAAAAGCTGTTTTTCTGTTAAATTGATTTGGAAGGCAATAAGATTTAATTTTTGAAGTGATATCTAAATCCGGAATAAAAGACAAATTTTCTTCTAGTTGCTCTTTATTATTTTGTTAGCACTTTCTGTTCATGAATTTCCTATAATTCTTGCTACATAAAGGATATTGAATGCTTTTAAGTTCTTCAATATCGTATTATAAATTTTATGCTATTTTCCATCATACTGGATATTAAGAAGCAAGGCATTTCAATATCCTTCATAGGCCATCCATACCTGTGGTAAGATCTTCTTTTCTTGTTTTATGTTGCTTTTATGTGGAAGTAAGTAATTGGTGGGGATGTTCCAGCATTTGTTGCAGACCACCTTTTAAGGGCTAAAAAACAAATTGATTCAATGGACAGGGTTAAATCCTTCTTGAAATCTAGAGATATGGAAACAGGAATTGAATCTGAATTTTCCCCACCAATTACTGGAAAATGAAAAACAATTTGATTTTTTTGTGATAGCTTCTTCCAAAATAAAATAGTCAATCTAAGTTAAACATTTTAGTTTTTATGTATATATCTTTAATTTTACATATCCTAATAATATAAAGATTTTGTTACATAAACTAGATAATTTAGCCATTTTGCTACTTTTTGTTGTGTATTTATATGTTAATTTAACATTTATGTAACTATTAAAAACTTTATATATAATTTTAAATGTTTGTGCGCATACACCCAATTGTTTTTCTGGTTACTATAGTGATTGTTCTTTAGAACAAAAATTAACGTTCTTTGTAAGTGTTTGAAGTTTTTCTGTAACTAAGTGGGCTAATAAAGCCAAAAGTTTAACTATGTATGAAGTATGTAGCCAAAAGTGTATTTAAGTACCAAAAATACAGTATTTATAGTGTGATTCTTTTTTGTTTTAAGGTTTCCTGCCATTGAGTTGTGTTTATTCTCCTAGTTGATATTTTTTGGCAGTAGTATTTTGATCTTTATTTATTTTGTCCTAAATCTGTGGAAGAGGGTTTGAATTTTTACCAGAAGTCAGGATCAAATCCTAGCTTGATGGATGAATAAGATAGTGTTTGGGGGTAAGTTTGCTTTGTCCTCAAACATTATCTCATTCATAATTAAAGACATGGCCACATTGCTGAATCTATATGGATAAATGAAAAATCATCTTTGGGAGTATATGTGAGATGCAAATTACTCTCAAATTTTTTGTTGAATGTATTATATCAAGTAAAATACTCTTGAAAATAATACACAATAGAATTTACAACAAATTGGAAACATTTATAGGTAGTACCCAGTTTAGCTTCAGGACAGGAGTTGGAACTAGAGAAGCTATTTTCTCCCTCTCCCAAATTGCCAAAAAGGCAATAGAAAAGAATGTACCTCTCTACACCTGTTTCATTGATTATGAAAAAAGCATTTGACAGAATCAAACATGATAGACTAATTGAAATACTCCCAAAATACTGGCATAGATAATAAAGATATACAAATTATTAGAGTAGCATACTGGAACCAAAAAACGAGAGTCAGACTAAATGATGATGAATCTGATTGGATTGAAATCCAAAGGGGAGTTTAGACAGGGATGTATATTATCTCCAATCTTATTCAATGTGTATTCGGAACATATAATAGCTAATGCTTTAATAAACCGAACTGAGGGGATAAAAGTGAATGGAGTCCTAATAAATAATATCAGATACGCTGACAATACCATATTACTTGCCACTTCAGGAAAAGATCTTCAAGCTTTGGTTACTGCACTAGAAAAAGAAAGTAAAAACTTGGGCTTAACCATCAACACCAAAAAAACTAAAGTAATCTGCATTACTCAAGTCAATGTACAGTCGGTTGCAGAAAGATCCGAACATTAGCGGAAACGGTTGGGCTTTCCTACAATACGCAAAAACAGATCACGTAATTACTCCAGCAGTAGATCGGTATACATAGAACATGGTAGCGACTATGCAGGCAGTCACTTAGCAACGGGAGTAGGAAGGTGCATTGAATGGGTTTTAGATTTATGTGACAGGACACTATTTCGTTAACTATCTTTTACTTTTATATTTTATAAATACATTAGATAACATAATAAATATTAATATAACAAATTAGGGATATAAAATTACTGGCAATGACTGAATAAATAAGCAATAATGTGCAGCAGACGATAAGTTGTTGAAGTCAAGCGTCCGCTACAGACTCCATAGCACTAACAAGAAAAAGAAGTTGTTGAAGTCCGAAAAGTTATTGAGTCAAAGAAAAAAGTTTAACATGTCACCCCCCACAACCCCCAAAAATATAAGATTATTAATTCTTCACCATAGGCAAAATGGGGGTCTGTGAAAGAAATATCAAAGATTCTAAACATCAGCAGGAGCACAATTTACAGAATTTTAAGACATTTCGAGGAGACTGGGACGGTGTCGCCAAAGAAGTCTCCGGGTCACCCACGAGCGACCAGTGGTCAGGAGGATGAGGAAATAGCGCGTCTGAGCCGTGAAAACCCATTTAGATCCGCCAAATCCATTTTGAGCGAAATGGCATTGTCTGTTTCTTTAGACACTGCGCAAAGAAGGTAAGTAATTTCAGTTTTATTAATGAATGAATAAGCTTTAAAGAAATGTCATTATAGCCTAATTAACACAATCTATCTGGAAATTAGTTAAATTAAACGTTAAATATTTCAAAATGTTACAATAAAAAATAAATTTTAGGCGACTAAATATTTAGTAAATGAGAGTTTTAAACGTTATCAGCATATAAACATTTCATTTCTCTATCGGTTTAATTATTCGATGAATTGCGAACAAACAATTAAATTTTAGAAGCTTGCATCAGTTCACGGACATATATATTTAGATGACTTATTTATGTTTTATTATTAAATTTATACAAATTTCAATAAAATTTCACCTAGTTTGAAATGAAATTCAATACTATGTTCTTACAAGTTATAAGGAGAATATTCAAAACTAAAATTGTCTTCCAATGTTTTGTTAAAACTGAAAGTGCTGGAAGAATTACAGCAAACTTCGCATAATAGCGTTTAATCATGTCAATTACGTCATTGAAATTCTCGCATCTCTGAAATCTACCCGTCCCCCGTTTCCTCCGCAACGAGAAGAGTCCATTTACTTCTCCGTAGCTGTGCCGGGAATTTCCAGACTTTGTAATCCATACTACTTCCTCTTACGCTACCCCTCTGAACGATGTTCGGATCTTTCTGCAACCGACTGTACATATGCTTTCACTTATGAAGGATTTCATGTAACGATCCATTTACTGACTGCTTGTACTAAATTATTAACTTACAAGTTAGATTAGGTTAGTGTAGTTAAGCCGCTATATCGCACAAGGGATATACATTAACTTATTGGCGGCAGCCACTTTAGAGCCCATCACAGTCTAGCCAACACCCATGATGGGGTAAGAAGATTGAAGGATGGAGTTCAACGGATTGAATCCGGACCCTTCTTGAAAAACTGGGGATGCGAACCCGGATCCTCTATAGTAGTGTGCCGCAGCTTTACCAACGGGTATCCGCCGATCTAGATTATTGGCATCAGTTATAAAATCTCTTTGTATAATAATAATATATATAAAAATCATTGTGCTACCAGATTCTTCTATATTATTATATTATTATTATTATACCGAATCAATTTATCGATTTAATTTTCAGTGTTTCACATCGTTATGGCAGAAAATTTTTTCTGTGTTAATTATACACATAAATTTCAGCAAATCGTTTTTACATGTTATAACTGATTCAATAAAACAAAAAGGTTCGGAAGAATTTAAAGCATTATATTTCAAGCAATTTAAAAATTTCTATTAGGAATAGATATTTTTTCCAATTTCGAATAAATTCTTATTTATTTATTTTGCGTATACCATCCATCAGTAATTTGCTATTCTGTTTAGTAGAAAAATAACGAATTTTTAAAATATTCTGTAATGGGTTCATCGAACATAGCACAAACTTAATTCGATCTAGTAACATAAATGGAAATTTCTCAAGAACATAAAACATACAAAAATATTATTATGCTGATAACAATATGCTATTATGTGGATGTGATATAACTGGACTTTTTCGTCGAAATTAGGAATAATGATGAAAATTACGATTTTCGTCGAAATTTTTAATTTTGATAGGATTAGTTAAAATGTAAGAGAAAAAGATAAAACATTATTTTGATCTATTTAATTCTTTTCTCGAATATTTTTATCATTTTTATTTATAAAAAATTAAATTTTAAAATATTATCAACATTACTGAACGATTATCAGTTCATTTTACTACATTTAATCGGACAGTTTATACCGTACTTTGGATTAGTATATACAATAATGCATTAATTATAATTTGTTGATAAAAATGTCAGTTTAATGAATGAAAAATTTACATATAACGTGTTTCAGTTATATAAGTTTTAATTTATTGAATATAATCAATAATCAGATATTTTCATTTTTTTAATCATTATCCAGATTTCTTCTTCCATTTCGATACATCCTATAGGTGAAAAGATTCTGCATCCCGGTTATACAGTTCTATGACCTCGTAACGATTTTTATTTCTAAAACTCGATATCTTGGCAACTGATATAAGTTCTTTATAAAAATTTCTTCTGAATTTATACTTTCTGATATAAAAATTTTTATATATAACTATTTAAAGAATATTTAATTATTTTTAACTTTTTATAATATTTTATGTGTCTTTCCACAATTTTATAAGGTTATATACAAATTATATATAAATAAATCGATTTCTTGTCGGATAATTAATTTTTTCTATTTATTAATGGCTGAATATAGAACTAATTGAAGATATTTAATTAAGGAAAAATAAAAATAATTAATCAATTCACTTAAGTTAAAGAGTATATGATATTCAAATCGATTAAATTGAAATCGATATTTCAATAAGTTGCTTTTGATTTTCCTTTATAAATTTCTTTAAATATTGACAGGGAAATAATATAAATATCATTTTTTGTGGATTCAGCAGTATTCAATTCAAAAACTTAAGAATGAAGAGAAGGAGTAGACGATGCCAAGCAGCCTATATACGTCGAGTATCGATTAGTTCGATATGACGCATTGATGCATTCCTAAGTTACTATTTTACTACTTTCTATCAGTATATAAATTTCTGATAAAATTCTCATCCATAAAAGTTTCAATAATGCAAAATATCGTTCTCATACAGCACAAATCGATTTTTTAATTATTATTATATCGATTTATAAATTTTAACGTTCCGCTGGAATAAATAAAATTTATTTTATTTTTAAATCTATGGCTAGCTTTCAATAATCATCTTTTTATCTTTTGGCAGTTAGGATATCACCATTCTTTATTATTTTTATAGTTATTATTATTTTTCATATTTTATCCATAATAATAATAATAATAATAAATTGACTTACTTTTATTTTTTCGATTAATAAAATTCATTAATCTTCTTAATTTTGAATAGAATTATTAACAAATTAGTTTTCTAGATAGGATTGAAGAACGGCAAACTGATCATTGAATTGCGCTGCTGTACGTTAAAGTAGAATCAGTTATGCGCAGACTCTGTTGAGAAAAATGTTCGACAGACATTTTTTCATTCGATCGAAGAATGAACACAACTGAAGACATGAAAAGTCGTATCGTGCATACTTTGTAAACAAGATTTAGCATACAATACTCTTGTGGTTAAAAATATATAAAGGTTATTTTTAGAAAATTAATCAGTAAAATGGGAGCACGCTCGAATGTGATGCTGAAATGGGAAAGATAATTGGAGAGATTGCGACATTATTAAAATATTTAATTACTCTTCGCAACTAATAAACTTAAAATGCATTTTATTATATAATTTTGCATGATTCGATATATTAATGAAGAATCTTTCATCGTAATTTGAGACTGTGCCAAGTGGCGATTTTATATTCCAATCGATAGCAGTTTGGGTAATAAGAAAAGTTGTTACTTTGAACATTATTTTTGCAGATATTTAAAAATCGATAAATTAGATAGTGAAAAATCTGTATTCATTGATTTTATCCCTTATTAAAAATTACGTTATTAAAACTCTTTTATTGATATCAATGATATTAGCAAAATTTATTTCTGCTCGTTTAATTAATATTTAGAATAGCGTATGAAAAGGTTTTCTCTGACAATATATATGCATTTTTATAAATAACTTTTATTTATTGATTCAAATCTTCATTAATAGCATCACTTTTGAGATTAAACTGCTATTATATGTGTAAATATAATATTCCCGTGAAACGATTGAAAGATGAGGATATATGATAGACAAAATATGAGATCAAATAATAAGATTAAAGGTTGTCTTCCTATTTGTTCCCAATAATTTCATTCAAATAGGATGATTCTATATTTATTCGAATTATCATACTGATAGGCGAATAATCGGCAAGATCTAATGTATAAACTTTTTACCACATTCTAACAATAGAATTTTATAAAATAAAAATTTGCACGGAATCAGATATTTAATAATAAAAATTGTATACAATAAACAATAAACATTCTCTGTTATACAATAAAACAGAATGTCAATTTGCTTGTTGTTGTGAAATTACAACAGTAGAAGAGTCTACAAAAGAAAGAAGAAACGGTTGTTTTTATTCAAACTATATTATCTTCTTTTTCTTTTATTTGATTGGAATTTAGTCCTGAAATTTTCATTTCGAAATTTTAAACAGTCCTTTAGTTGGCCACTCTATTGTTAAAACTTATAATGGAAGATATACTAAAAATTCATGTAATTTACAACAAGACAGTTGCTTAAACAAAGAATGAAGCTATTGTTTTATAGTCATGCATCACGTATATTAAAATAGAATTTTAAAAAATAACTTTTTCTAAATTTAGTATATGAAAATGTTATTATTTACATTGTTTTATCATTGATATATTTTATTTTCAATATGTTAAAAATATCGAGACAAAGGGATAATACTAAAATAACTTCTTATGTAAACATTAATTGCACACCACATTCAAAGAAAATATTCCATCTCAACGAACCTATTCTGAAGTGTATTCTTTAGGATAACACTCGAAAGCAATTGCAAGCATTGGATAAATTCATCCATTCCCAATGCACATGATGATTATTTCTACATTTTAAATATATTAATTATATATGAATTAAATAATATATTTTTTAAAGGATTTAAAGTCTATCAATTTAAATTTAAAAAGAGAGTAATGTATTTCTAGTAAATGGAGACAATTTTGTCAATCTATTCATTCCTCTTTCTTGAACGAGATTTGATATAAGAATTGTAAAATAAAAAAATAAATAAAAGTAAATATGATAAATATATAAAAAAAACCAAATTCGAGGGTACCTCTTGAAATACCCTCGAATTTGACTTGAGAGTGACGCAATCTAATAAATATATACAATAATTCTTTTAGCAATTATAATATAAATATATAGCAACAGGATATAAATGCAATAAAACTTGCACTCTATATATTCCGATACTCGAACACGGATTCTTCAGAGTGGAAAACCGAAGCATTTCCACGTTGCCAATTCGGGCCAACTTGAAACTCAGATTGTAGGTCGGATCTCCTTCCTACTTACATTCAATATTGTTAACATTCGTGATGTGTGGCACTTTTTTAATTAATAAAGATTATAGTTTATCCTTTATCTTAATGTCGAAAATCAGCCTGGAGTCCGCGTTACTTATCCAAACTAATTCGTCTTCGAGTTAGAGCATCATGGTCAAACTGCTCCTGGTGTCAGTTCCTGACTGATGTTCAATTTATTGCCATCCAGATCATTCTCGGCTTCCACAAATATTTGTAATTGGTGGTGTCACCATGAAATAACAATGAATGATGCCAACTCATTGTTATTCAATCGTGAATCTATGATGATTAATTCGCCGTTAAAATTGGACACGTCAAGCCAATGGATTCAAATGCTATAATAATGGAAAATAAAGGACACATTCAAAAAATAGACTATTTTAATTCTTTATAGAACCATAAAGAATCCAACCCAAGTTAAATTTTAAAATGCATACTCTCTGTTGGCGTAGCAGGCAAGACCTTGTTTTTTTTTGTCAACAGAGAACGCCGGTTTCCATTCAATTAGATACTAACTGTCGAGGCGAAACAAACTCTTCCACCGGCTGCCCACCCCTGTGGAGGGGTCAGCCGGATTGTGGAGAACGGGGATCGATGAGCCGGGAGACAACCTTGATTTTCGTCTCAGATCCAGTTCACGAAAAGTTTTTTGGATTTTTCGGGCCCGATCTGTCCATCCTCCCTTCACCATCCGGTCCTCTCTTCGGAGATGCAGCCCGTAGTAGGAATTGGCTCAGCCCGTTAGTAATCTAATTGATTGGAAACAGGCGTAAAATAAATAACAAAGAAAAAAATTTTATCCCAAATGTTCTTATTTACATTTATTGGTTTTTAATTCATTGCATTTGTTTATTATTTCATCAATGTATTTTCAATTTAATTTTGTTAAATATAAATTCAATTTCATTACCAGTAAGAACAATATCATTCACATAAATTTCAAAAGATAAATTAACATATATTTTTACACTAATTATAATTTTAAAGGATTCTGCCATATTTACCTTAAGAAAGCCAATATACTGAGTTTTATTTAAACATAACTGTCATTCATTTCTTTAAAATAACTTGATGCATATTCATTAATCTCTTCTGTATCAGATAGTGTATTCTTCACCATTTCTTGATGGAATATTTCTTCATTTCTTTTAAAGATCTTTCGGAGTTTGTCATCTTCTATTTCATCTCTACTTTTTCTTTTTAATGGAGGCTGAACATTGAGATGGGATGTGCTTTTATCTACCATGATTGGAATAGCATCAAGAGTCAAACATAATTGTTTTCTTTGGATAAAATGAATCCTGCCATCTTTGTCAATCCACTTATCTTCTTTGACTATCATATTTTCAGCAAAATGTTTAATGCACACTCTTAAATTTCTGATTGGAATGAAATCTTGCTTATGGATTCGAACCAAGCATTACTTTATTCTTGTTTCATCATTTGGAAAACGAAAATTGGAATATAAGAATTGCAAAATTGAATTGCGTTTGGAAACACAGCAATTTTTAGTCATATTGTTCTGTAAAATAAATGGAATTTAATTTTAACATCAAGCAAGTCAAAAAAATACATCAGCTTTAGTTAAACAACTAAAAATTATTAAATAGATGGTTGGAACTAATAAGCCTAATTGTTTCATTTCGATTTTAGAAAATACAATACAGGAGATTAACGCAAATTCTTATTTTAAAAATAATAAATTAATAAAATTAATTTTAATATTAAAATATGGATTTTTACTTATATATAAACATATTTCTATCAATACGAATTGTTTCAATTTAAATATTAATCTAATAATATCATGAACAACATCAATATTAGTGATTAAGCCTATTTACACTTAATATAGAAATTAGAAACACAGTATAATGAATTCTGTTAGTTATAATAATATTAATTAAAACAGTAATTCGATAATTGATTAAAAAAATATTCAAATAATCAATAAAATTTTATATTAAATATATATATCATAAATATTATTTATAGATTGATTGGAAAATCTTGATTATCTTGCTTATAAATTATTATCAATCAAGAATATTTTTTAAACAATTTAAATCAGTTATAAAAAAAATAAAAATATCTTACAATAATACATTATTTGATGTATGGAGACCCAGAATTCGGATGAGATGCTAGGTGCCACTCCTCCATCGAAAATTACGAAACGAATTTGAACAGAGTGATACCTTTAAACGAAAACAAACAAACAAAAATATCGTATTACCCGGCCTGGTGAACCTTGCTCCACAACATAAAGAAATAATAATAAACGATAGAAAATATGTGATCAAATAGATTTGCGATACATGCAGGTATCTCAAAAGACAAATAAAAAACAAAGAAAAACACAACACTTCATCTTTCCCCGGGAAAAAGATGAAAGAAAAGGTCAGTAAGTTTAATCCAGAACAGATATATGTTAACACCAAGTCAGTCAGTTTGCTCTGACACTCTGAACAGGTGAGAAAAATGTAGCAGAGAAGAGTGATTCCGTGTCCCGTCCTGTCGGTGGACGTCCGACGAGGACTAGGGAATAAAGGACAAAGAATAATGAAGGATTGAATTATATTTCTTTTACTCTCTCTTTCCCAGATATGATCTCTCGCATCAAATAGTTCTCTCGAAGAAAATCATTGAAGAATCCCTGCGTCACTTACTCGCGACCCTTATTCAAAAATACCCTAAAATTTTTATATCAGCCATCCACTCGAACTTCACACTGGTGTCAGAAGAGAGATTATCAAATGATAAAGACATCCAAGACACCAGTCTACATACGTTGCGGAATTTTATAGATGTATCATAGACTGAGAATGTTATTCCAGAAACATAATGGCTGTGCTGATTTACAAATATTTAAAATTAAATGCAAAAAAAAAAAATTAATTTAATTATTTTGATGGAATGCCTCCATTTTTAATAAATTTTATTATTATTTAAACAAACAGAATTGAAAAAAATATATATATATATATATATATTTATAACAGCAATATATTCTATAAGTATTGAATAAAAAATTGTCTTTAGCATATCTAAATTTGCTAAATTTGAATTTTCCTAAATATATTTTGGTTCATTTTTTTATTAATTATATCATTTTAAACACGTACACAAAAAGTTAATAAGTTGAATCTGCTTAAAAAGTTAATAAGTTGAAATGTGCTTTGATTCATAAGCTTAAGTTTCATTAATTAGAATACCTTAGGCAATTTCATGTTTCATACAAAAATAAATAATTTCTGTATGTGAAAATTTTATATTGAAATAAAACGGAAAGATGGGCTTTTTAAAAAGAGGAAAATAAGCCTCTATCTAATAAAACTCATTTATTTCTTTGAGATATTCTTTCTCTGCGTCCTCCTAATAATATAAACAATATGCCATATATGAAGGCATTACTTTATGAAAATCAAAATTCCTCTTATAATTATTTGGAAAAGTTAATTCGGTATGTATTATCTGTTTTCATTATATTAGGCTTTTAGTAAGGATTTAGTGGGCTTACTCATAGTGATATCCCATTGAAAGGAAAGGAAATGAGAAGAAGAAAAGTCTAGGTAGATGATAGATTCCTTCCATAGAATAATAGCTTTGTTCCAGCAACGTGTTCCGAACAAGTTCAGAACATTTGTTTAGAGCGCATGTCTTGAATCGAACA
>WUQG02345693.1:0-18538 GCA_011317285.2 Androctonus mauritanicus | reverse complement strand
TGGTGAATACGAATTTAGCTATAACTCCTCATTTAACCCTAATTGTACCAATAACTCGAGATGGTGAATACAGGTGTTAGATATATTTACCTCACAATATCTTTCAATAGAATTCGAGTGAGCCTCCAGCAAAGATTACGTTCTTGCTTATCTACACAGCATTTGTATATCGTTTGTGTATATGGGAATGTATATATATATATATATATAAGGTAAATGTGGGGCAAACAGACATCATTTAAGAAAATTAGCAATATTTAAGATATCAAAACTGGTAACTACATATTAAAAGTATACTATATATTCTATATATATGCTTATTTTTCGTCAAACGAATCCATTGAAATGTTAAAAGAACTTGTAATTCAGCTTAAAAATTTTATCAGGCAAGAAGAGATTTTCATTTAAACTCGCGATGAAGTAAAATTTATGTTTTAGTAAATAAGGGTTTTATATTTAATCGTAGTTTCAAAAATGTTATTATTGTAACACTAATAAATACAAGTGTCGATATCAAAGAGTTCTGTGCAATTCAAAATATCATAGTAACAGTGCCTATAAGAATAAATGAACAGTATCTATAGAAGTAAGAATAAACAGAAAAAAATATTTATGGGAAGGGTTTTTCAAACGATGTCTATTTTAATTTACAATTTTTAGTTTGACTGTTAATTTTTAATTTAACAAAAGAATGAGAAACAATTCTTCCCATATTTATCCAGTTATCTAGAAAGAATCTACTCCAGAATCTTCTTGAGTTTAATTATATAAATTTATTAAGATATTTTTTGTAATTAGATCTTCCTTTGTAATCAGTTATAAATTCAGTTCTGACAAATATATTAAGAGTTTTATTAATTTTTCTTACTTGTTAGATGTACTTATTTTAAAATGAGAGATTAAGTAGAAACGAATAAATAGAATACATACTAATATTTATCCGCTTTTTATAGAAAAGAAGCGGAAAAAATAAGCAATTTTATTACTTAAATTTAGCCTTATCTGCATATACGGAAGCAATCATTTTTTATGTTATTTTTGGAACTGTGTAGAATGGGAATAGCATATATATTCTAAAACTTCTGCACTGAACTCCAAGAAGTCGAGATTATATAAAGAAATGATTTGAAAGTCCAGATTGTATAAATTATAAAAGTGTTGTTACGTTAATTCATTTTCAGGAATCAAATATTAAAGGATAAATATAAAGAGGACCAGTTCCAATCACGAGCTACACCTACACCTGTGATGGAGGACCGGATGATGAAGTACAGGGATCGCCGGCCCGGGCCCAGAATCCCGAAAAAACTTTTCAGAAGATTCAGTGCCACACAGAAGAACCCGGGTCCTCCTGTGTCACACGTCATCGTGTTATCACGCGGCCATCCGGCCACCTTATACGAAGCGTACTACTACAATGACATGCCCTAGTCTGTTCCAGAACGCTCAGATTGTGTATTGGTTTTGGCGGAGTTGTCTACAACGCATTATGGTTAGCTGTCGATGGCCACGAAGCGAAATAATGTTGAGCATCGATGTTTGAGCGTTTTGAACTAACCACAATGCGTTGTGGCTATTTTGTTTTTGGTCATCGTGCGATTTCGGTGTTTGGACGTAACATATATAAGGCCGTACTTACGGACATTCAATTGAGGCGCAAGTCTTGAGCACTGCAGATATAGCGGGTCTTAAAAGTTAAATTATTTGTCAAAAAATTTTTAAGAACTTATGAATTTTATTTCAAAAAAATTACAATGACGAATATCAGATACTTGAATAGATTATATATGTACAAAATCAAAACAATTTTTGCTTTCATTGAGCTCAAACAACATACCATGAATCATAATCTAATACTGTAATTATTTTTCTTGCTGCTATCAAGGGAGTGCAACAGAACAGTTATTAAGTATAAAACATAGTACAGACAGAGTATTTCAATCTGAAATTCTAAATATCCCAAAATTCGTTACTTCATTTCCACAGCAGATATCGTTTGCAAAAGAACTATAATCGTTCTTTATAGCGAAAAAGAATTAAATTTTTACGTAAAAAACATGAGTGGTTTAAAGATAGGTTTTTGTTTTATTGATTTTATTTTTCTGGATACGGTATTTAAAGCATTCTGAATGGGATAGGAAGACAGAATAAACAGAATAGTGCGGCAAACGTGGAGCATGTCATGATTTTCGTAAATGCGAGATACTGTAATTATTTATTTTCTATTGAGTCATTTATACATTGTTAAAAAAATGTTAAAAAATATCTGATAGTGATAATCCTATGGGTAACAATGATAAGATTGTTTCAAAGATAGATAAATAAATATAGGCTATTTATATTGTTTATTGCATTTATATTCCTGTTATATATGTCAAATGAAAGGGAATTTTTCTGAAAATCTAAAGTTTTTTCTCAACTCTTCAATTCCACCATATGCATTCCAAAATCCGAAACATCTCAGTCCCAAGCTTTTCGGATTTGGGATACTCAACCTGTGTATCGCTCATGCACTTTTAGCAATACTTTATCTATGCTCTAGTAATTGCTATGCATGCTTTTATTCTGGTTGAGGGCTCAGTAACTTAATAGCTCCTCGAGCCCTGAGAAGGGTAAGTACGACACTGTATATATATATATATATATTTTATATAGCACTGAATTTAAATAGTACTTATTAAATAAATACTCTGTTATTTTAGCAATAATATGTTTTCATCAATTTTTAACATTTATTTTTATACGGAATTTTAACAATTGAAAAATATATTATTTATAGTTGCTTAACAGAACCTCAAGTCAAAACCCAAAAAATAGACCGGGTTTCTTCAAAAACATAAAATAATTTTGATTAAAACTTTTGATCCACTTGTAAACAAATTGATATTAAATATTATTTAATGTTCGCTGATGATTAATAATAGATTTCAATCAATGACGAAAAAATAAAAGAGAAAAACAGTTACAAACCTTTAAAAATAGATTTTGGTTTGAAGATCATATTGATTTTGCTACCGTTAAATGTCATAAAGTACATTGAAACCACTTACGGATTAAATATGCTCTTAAATACTTATAAATTTTTAAGCAATGGCCATTTATTAAAGTACTATACAGTATATGGTATCTATAAATAAAGTGAAAGATTTATTATTTTCAGAGGAAAAGTATATCATTTTTTATTTCCTTAGTTATTTTCTCACTTTCTTAGTTTCTAATGGATCATAATATAAAAATAAATTGTAGAAAAATTCTGTATTTGCGATTCAATAGAATGTGATGAAATTTTCTAAACAGTTTATATTTTTGCATATTTTAATAGTTTTTAATTCATGAAAACATCTAATAATATATTAAAATTGATAAAATTTAAAATCTTTATACTGAAATTTGATGACTTTAAAAATGAAATATTTATATAAATAGGTCATATAATTATATCATAATTTTCTACAGAAAAATATTTAGTTTACATCATCTATTATGTATTATCAAGTACAGTTGACTTCCGTATAACGCGGAGGGTAAGTTCCGCATCATAAAAATCCGTATTATACGAATCACATACGTTATACATGAATCATGTGTCAAAAAATTAAAAAATATGAACATTAATTGCAATAAATAAATGCTCAACATATATAAATAAGGCATTTCAAACATGAATTTATCTATGTAAATTTTTCTACTGTTTTGTAACTTTATACGAATCGGTGTTATAAGAGATCGTGTTATACGGGATCTACTGTATCTAATTATAAAGCTTCAGCAGAGGTCTAGTGATGCTAAGATATCTTTTTTAACTGATCTAGCAATATTTAAGTTACTGTACTTCTTTAAAGTTTAGAATGTAGAACTAATTAAAAGTTATTTTCTTACTTTTACGAATTTTCAAATGACTTTTTATTAATTTCTGAGAGAAAGATAGAAATTTTAAAGCCTCAAAGATGGCATTCACATAGTTACAAATTATCTTAGATACTTTAATTCTATAAGATTAACTAAAATAAACCGAATTATATATATATATATATATATATACACACATACACCTATGATATAGATTATAGTATACTTGTGATCCGCATACTATAAATAATATTTCTGAAGCTATAAATGTCAAATATGCCGAATATTCTTAAGGCTCCACAGTTATCTTAAGAATATTCATAACGTAACTGTAATATTGTTTTGGACACGCTAGTGATATATTTTAGGATATTTTGAATATACTTTGTTAAAATATAGGTTTCAATAAGGTGTAAGTTATGGAAGCACTTAACATTTACTTTTGTCAGTAGCCTAAAAATTTTGTAATAATAGATTTTAACAAATAATGCATGCTGTCCGTTTGCCCCACACTGTAGGGGAAAATGGACATCGGTTTTCCTAATCATTACTATCACTGAGAGGATAGTGGAAAACAAAATATGGATCATTTCTATTTTATATACATGATATATGATGTCTTTTCAAGTAACAGAGGTCTTGCATACAATTTACACTATCTCTATATAACACTCTGTATGCCTGGCAAATGTTTTCTTTTTGAGGTTTAAAGAAGTTACAACAGAAATTTATGCTGCATGGGTGTCTTTCCACTGGTGGCATCAACTTTGTTAACTTCAACTTCCTCTATTTTAAAAAATGTTGTGTTGATCGAATGGGAATCTCTACATTGGACAACACTCGCCTTCTTAGTGTGTTATTTCGAATAATATATGTTTTAGCTACAGTTATTAATAGTATTCCATTAATTTTAAAAACTTTCACAACAAATATCACATTTTATTCCAACTAATTAAACACTGATTTGAATTTCTTTCACCATTACGAATCATATCAGTAAAAGTGTAATTAATATAGAGAATGCAAATAAATAAAACTCAATATAGGTGATAGAATGCAATTTATTAATATACACATAAGCCTTCTATAAATAACATTTGATAAATACATATTCTAGGCTTTAAATGGCAAAAAAACGCTTGTGTTTTTTTTTGCCTCCACAGAGATGTGTCCGTTTGCTCCACCATCAGTTTTGAGCTTTAAAGTTACAAAACTAAAAAACAAACGGCAGCAGCAGCACATTAGTAATATGACTAACAGTTTGAAAGGCTTTTAAGTTACCAAGCCACCAAACATAACATTTTTGAAACTACGATTAAATATATTATTTATTAAAACTTAAATTTTACTTCATCGTGAGTTTAAATGAAAATCTCTTCTTGCCTGATAAAGTTTTTAAGCTGAATTACAAGTTCTTTTAACATTTCAATGGATTCGTTTGGCAAGAAATAAACACACATATATATAGAATATATAGTATACCTCTAATATATAGTTACCAGTTTTAATATCATAAATATTGCTAATTTTCTTAAATGATATCCGTTTGCCCCACATTTACCTTAGTTATTAAAATAATAACTATGAATTTTATAGTTATTAATTATTAATTTATTAATTCTGAATTTTAGCGGCTGTGTTACAAGAAAATAATGGTGATAAATAAGATCGTAAATCGGAGTTTGCCCCCAAGTCTTCTGCTATATTCTTTCTTTCATAAAATGAAAGGGCTTTGTTTATCATTATACAAAGTAGTTTCTGTACGTTTGGATATGGCTTTGTTTATCATTATACAAAGTAGTTTCGATACCCTACAGAATAGAAATGCTTTTCAATAATGAAATTTGATAAATAAAGTAGAGAATATTACTGGAAAATTTAAGCAAGATAAAATGAGTAGTTATTAATAATCTTTTGTTTTCTTAGATAATTTTTCTAAATTAAATATTGAAATTATCGTTTACTTAAAAAGCAAAATCATTTATGATCTATACCAGAGATTTCTAATTAGTTAAGAGCTGTGGATACCTACTTTCTAAAGATAAGTCACGGATCTCCTAAATTGACTCCGTGAGCCCTCAGGGGTCCGCGGATCACCTGGTATATATTGTATTACGTTTTCCGATTTAAGTTATAATAAGTTAATCTGAACAATTAACTTTAACGTAATAAAGTCACGAAAACCAATATTTATAATTACTGAAAAATCTTTACGAACGAAATTCAATAATAGAATTTATATAAAGATGTAGAAAATCGATCAATGTAGAAAATAAGGATAACATAAAATATTAAATTAAGAACAACTTCAAGTATTATAAATATAAAATTTTTAACAATCATTAAATCTCTCTTTTTTTATTTTTTTATTTTAAAATTTTCTTCATATCCATATGAAGAAAACTTTCAAGAAATTTTAATAGTTTATCAAATTATTTGATATTTTTTTTCCTAGAGATTAATCTACATTTTAAAAAAAATGGAAACTATTGCAAAATTCTCAAAAATTCATTTACTTTTTTTTCTGTTTCAATAGAAGAATAAAGAAAGAAATTATTGATTTTTATTAAAATGAAACCCCAGTTTGATTAAATTTAAATTATTTTCAAATTTTTAAACGATGCCATTATATAATTTTTATATAAATTTAAACAATTTATTTTATTTTTATCCAATAAAACAATTAATTAAACTGATATATTGAGTTTAAAAAATATATATATAAAAATAATTTAGTGTAGTAAGGAGAGATATTTATTACTAAACAAGAAAATTGATAACTACAGAAAAAAATAAAATAAAATTATATTGATTTTTCTGAACTTTTATTAAAGAAATTTTTAAATATACCACAGTTACCTACAAAATGATTTTTCCAGAGAAACCTCAAATATGTAGGTATTATTTTTCTGAAATTAAAAAAAAAAAAAAAACTCATATCCGAATATATATAAAAAAATAAACTTTCGATGGCCGAACTCAATTATTTGTAGCAAAAATTGTAAATTAATGTTTTCCAAAAAGAAAACGAATCATTAATTTCGAATCAAATCCACATTTCGTTTGATTAAACGGCAAGTATTGCAAATTTAAAAATAAACATTTGATAAATTTTATTAAGTTATTGCTTAACACTAATAAAAATTTTTTAAAATTAGACTTTAATAAAATATTTATTTATAATTATTTTCCTCTTTAAATATTTATTTCCAGGTGAATAAATTATAACAGGAGAAAAAAATCGAATCGAAAACTTCTAGTAATAAAATTATTTCTTCCTACACTTTGAAACTAACTGCACTTAAAAGAAAATTTCATCTGGAAGAAAAATGCATTAAAATTTTCAAAACCCAATTATTTAAAAGAAAGAGTATGATTATATCTCAACAGAAAAATATACTTTTAATCTCTTTTATGTAAACCAATCGTATTAAGAATTGTTAAAAGAAATTTAACCTTATGTTATGCGGTTTTGATCGATTATAAAAGATATTTATCAATTAATTTTTAGATATAATCGGATTTTAATTATGAACGATAACTATTCGACAGTAAATCTTATTAAAAATCATTCCGTAGTTTCGTTAGAAAGAGATGAACAGTTGGCTAAAGCAGAAATCGTCACATTATCGATAATGTTTACTGTTATAGTAGTCGGTAATTGTTTAGTGCTATTAGCGTTGATGGGACGTCGCATACAAATGACGCGAATGTATTATTTCCTTTTTCATCTTTGCATTTCCGACTTAGTTACTGCCTTTCTTCATGTTCTTCCTCAGATCGCGTGGGACGTTACTTACAGATTTAGAGGAGGTTATTTTTTGTGCAAATTCGTAAAATACGTTCAACTTCTCGGACCTTATCTGTCTTCTTACATTCTTGTGATAACCGCTATAGATCGCTATCAAGCTATTTGTTTTCCTCTAGCTAGTTTCTCTTGGACTCCCATCAAAGGCAAAATTATGGTAATGGTTGCGTGGGTCATATCTCTGTTATGCTGCATTCCTCAACTGTTTATATTTTCTTATCAAGAAATACACGATTTTTCTGGTGTTAAAGATTGTTGGGGTACGTTCATTCAACCATGGGGAGAAAAAGCTTATGTTACGTGGTATACGATATCGGTATTTTTTATTCCGTTTATCATAATTACTTTTACGTACACTCGAATCTGTATAGTCGTTTGGAAAAATTTCTGCGAGGAAAGTTGCTCTTCTAAAGAAAAAACGTTGTGCAACGTAGAAACGATGATAGTGACAAAATCGAATGCTTCTGAAGAAGTCGTAATTCGCCGTAAGACATTTTTATCTCAACGTCACAATCTGAAAGGACTCAGCAAAGCAAAGGTGAAAACAGTAAAAGTAACTATAGTTGTAGTTCTTTGTTATATTGTTTGTTCCTGTCCATTCATATGCGTACAGTTATGGGCGTATTGGGATCCACAAGCTCAAAATTCTACAATCTGGAGAGGTAAGTCGTTTTGAAATTAATAATAATAATAATAATAAAATATTATTTGAGTTTATTATATCGTACAAAACTTAAAAAATTACGATATTTAGAATTCAAAATTTTATTTTCGATTTATTAAATTATTCTAATATGTAGTGTAATAATTTAAGCAATATGTTATTAAAAGGTTCTTGATTATTTTATTGCCATGTTTTTCATTTATTTTTAATTTATTAACATAGAAAATAATTATATAGAGTAATTATTCCGTTTATCATAATTACTTTATATGTTAACAATTTAAAAACAAAAAATTGTGTGTGGTATGTGTTGTATTGTGTTCAATTATTGTCGAACATAATATACAGTCAATTATATAGTTACACTTTCTACTTAAGCGTCAAAAAATAAAAATAAAGCTTTAAAAACTTAGATTTCCGAAATTCAACACAAAATATACATCATTAAGAATTGCGAACATGTTTTAACATGTTGATTGTAATAAACATGTTTCGACAGGAATAGCGTTTTCACACATTATTTATTCAAAATTAACATGTCTTTCTGTGTTAAATTTTGCAGGAGCTCTAGTTTAAAAATTTATACTCAAATGATATGAAATTCTACAAATACAATATTTATAAAAAAAAAAGAGCAGGTGTTTAATTTTTATCATGCCAGCGTGTTAGTTACTTTAAAAAGGAACTGCTTAAATTTTTATTCATTACTGTGCACGCATCAGAAGTCCTAAATACTGTAAATCATATTAATAAATAATGAGATGATAAATAAAGATAGCCGAAATTCACTCCAGTTCGTTCAAAAGGAAACATTATCCAATTAATCGATTCATTTTTAATTTGTATTCTAAATATCAGAATGTACTTAAGATTCATAAATCATCTTTTAACGCTGCTCTAGAATATAATTTTTCCATCGTAAAGATGCAGAATTTCTAAGTTCATTATTTAAACTTACACTCACTGTCTCATTTATCAAACTTAAAAAAAAATTCAGTAAATTTATCAAACACATATCATTTTTTCACAAAATGTTTACTATTCTTTTAAGCATCAATATATTTTTATTATATTATTATCAGTTACTAATTCAAGCGTATTTATGAAAGAAAAATAACACAATATTTCTTAAAAAATTTTTAATTAGTTTTAATAAATTAATTCTTGAGTAAACAAATTTTAATGAATTTTTTTTTATAAATTGATTACACATTATCGATTTTGTTTAATTATAAACTTTATAAATTAGTTTTATTCATATGTAATATAATTCTTAAGCTAATGAAGCAGGAAAAATAAAAATATTAGGACACAGTAGCAAATTTTTGGCTTTCGTTAAATTCAATAAAATTATTTTTGTTATATATAGTTATCTAATTAAGAAAATGTTAAAATTAGTATACTACAACTTTTGTGTGAATCAAAACCATTTTACAATATATTTTGCCTTTAGTCAAAATTCTTTTTGCATTTAAATTATCATATTTTATAAATAGATAATTAGCACTTTATCTAATTTGTTCACCTAAAACCTGTTGAAATATATTGTTGTATAAATTAATGTTTTTCAACCTATTGCAGATGACGGAACACTGAGTAATGCGGTAAAAAATATTGCTTATGAACGTGTTCTGCCTGTTTGATATGCAAATAAGTATTTATAATACCTTGTTTTATTCCTTTGAGACATTATTAAGTGCTGCTGCATAAGCCATTCTAAACATCATAAACTTGCCTTCAATCACGATGGCATCAGAGCGTAGATAAGAAATGATCTCTAAAAAGTTATAAAGTAATCGATTCGAGTTTGGATTTTTCTGATGGAATGAATATTTCTATGATTTCGTGGAGCAGATGAGTTGCCAAATTTGGCACAGTTACGTTCATCTTGCAATAAATCCTTTTTTTTCCCCCCCACATAATATTTATACGTATGAAAAAATTTAATAATTGAAAAAAAAACTCATTTTTATTGATATTCTGCGGAAAATTTAGATCGTACTTGCTAAAATATTGATAATGGACCATAAAATATTGATATGGGACCATAAAAACAATTTTAAAAAACAACATCTTGAGTTAAATAAAAGAAAAAGATGTATTTAAATAAAGACGTAATTTAAATACATCTTTCTTATTTAATAATTAATTTAAAAAATTTCTATTTGTGTTTTATTTAGATGCATGTTATACACGGAAAATATTATAACTTAATTACCTTTATAACAAAAAAAATTATATATTAAATTACTGAAAAAATTATAGATGTCTTAGGGACATATATTTGTCTATCATAAAAAATTGTTGAACTGATATTGTTGATAATGAAAAACATATTTAAGAAATTCATTGGAAAATATACAGTATAAATAACTTATGAATAGATTTTAATACTTTTAATTCCAATATTTAAATAATGCAATATATTGAAATTCAGTAACTGTCAATACTAAGACATTAGATAAAGTGTTTTGTATAATTGGATTAAAATTAAAATAATGATCAGTTGGATGTAAATAATCATGTCTTTTAAATATTTTCGTTGAGAAGTTAAGTAAAATTCATCAACGTCATGCTTAAAATATCACATAACAAAAATAAAAAAGCTAAATTTAGATATTGCGCAATTGTTGGAACCAGTATTAAACTTTCACAATTGAATTAATTCTAAAATTTCTCTAGAAATATAATTAGAATCGAAATGAATTTTTAATTATTTTAATCTCTATAAAAAAAAAAGTATATAAGTTTCTATGCTACTAGTTAAATAATGGGATTTTCCATCGTTATGTGAAACTCAGGAATTTTTCCTGAGTTTCACATAACGATGGACAATAAAATAACGGACAGAATGACTGTATTCGTCCCTTGGTGTCAGTATGAATGAACGTTTTAGATCACTTTTTAGCATTTCTTGGACTTCAGCAGTCTTGTTGACAGGTTGACATTTTCCATCAGAAAAATAAACTCTGTAACTGCTACCATGTACTTTTCCATATATCGCAATACACTTGTTTTTTGGCATCGATTTTTCTCTGTTTAAAAACTTAAAAACATATATCAAAATTATTATTATTTTTTTTAATATAACAAATTTTATTGATCGGATTATCTGCCTATTAAAAAATTGTTTTCGAATTTATGTAAAATTTTCACAAAATATTGTTTTTATATCATAAAATTCATAATTAATATGATGTAAACAAAATTAATTAATATGTATCTAAATATTATATATTTAAATTTATTTTATCGTATATATTTTTTTAATTTATATAGAATTATATTCTTTTTATCTTGTTAAAATTTTTAAAACATTTTTATGTTTTTTTTTTTTGAAGATTATTTCAAAATTATATTTATTTAAAATTTTATTGTCGCATTTTACGATTAAACTTGTTTGAAATCATTTAAAGATCGCCGACGATAGAACTGATATTTTATAAATATATTTATCAACAGAGAAAAATCAATATTAAATACCTAAAAATAAAAAAAGTTCTTTAGGCATTTAATATTGATTTTCTCTTTTGAAATTAAATTATAATGTAGTGCTATGTATGTATTCTCATAGGATGCCGACGATATTATACTTATTGTTTTTTTTTTTATAAACATCGATTTTTCTCTATAGATATTTAACATTAAAAATACATTAAATAAGTTTAATTTTTAAGTATTAATTTTTTTTTTCTTCAAATCGCATTGTCTACTAATTAAAAATTAAAACATTAAAATTGAAATAATTCGATTTCATCCTGCCATCTGTCGACAAAGTTATAAAATTTATTTTAAATTATAAAAAATTTATTTATTTCGTTTCTAATAATCCCCGTTGTACGAAATTTTATAAATTTGTAAAGAAACGCTTTATCTTTCATCAGAATGAAATTTAAAAATATATCCTTAGAGCCAATTATTATTATTATTATTATTTTAATTTTTTTCGGAATCTCTGTTTAATTTAAGATTTTATTGTTACAGTTTATGATAAAATTGGCTTAGAACTGATTAAAAAGAATATAAAATTGCTTATGATGACATTAACCAATATGTCGTAACTGTAATATTAATAGGAGAAAAATTCAAAAATTCGTAAAAAATAAACATTTATAAATAAATTCATTTTTCTTTCTTTTTTTTTTTTGTTTGGTTGTCCTCTTAAACTGTATCAAAAATCAGCAATGCTGCTTCAGAATGTAGAATGTTTATATCACAAATATGAACAACTATAGTCTTTTTTTTTCGTGATTTAAACGATTTGTAAGTAAATCTTACTAATAGTGGTCGGCCCAGTTTGACTATTATGGATCACTGATTACTAAATATTAGGCTGTTATATGCCTACTATAAGTCGTCTACACCTGTATTCACATCTTCTATAAGGCTTTACTGCAAGTCATTCACATCTATACTCCCATTCTTTATAAATCGACCAGATAATATGGCTAATGTGAAAGTAAAAATTTTGTAAATAAATTTTTCATATTTTTTTATAACGTCTTTTTATTAAATTTCTAAAATGTTATATCAGTATAATTTAAAAATAAAAAAAATAAAAGTAGATTAAAACAGTATCATTCGTAACTCTTTATTTCGATAAGTGATTTTGGATAAAAGGTTCCTTGATAACAAGGGCATAGTTCATCAAAATTGGTCCATCGCATCTCGAGATATGAAGGGATGTAACGAACATGTATCTACATTATCTACATTCATACATGTAAACAAATAGTGAGGATTCCTCAATACAATAGTTGCATTTTGCTCAGGAAACTGAAAACCTGTAAAACACACAAAATTCGATTGAAAAGTGTTTATAGCATGTTGAAAAGTTGAAACAAATTAATTTTCATTCGCCTATTTTATAATAACAAAAAGATATATATATATATCAATGGAACATGAACTTTTATCACACTGATTTTTATCTATTAAAAAAATGAGGATCATAAGATCATGAGAAATGATTACATCCTCTTTCTATTTTCCATATGTCTTCCACTAATAAATTTGAATAATTAATATATTTTTTTATGAAATGCAGTAGTGAAGTCATCCTATTGAAGATGAACGACGCCATAATTTTTTAAATAATTATTTTGATCCGTTTTAAAGAAGGAATTTTAATTTACGAATTTAATAATTTTGCATCCATTCCATTGATTTAAGATTGAAACGTTTAGAATTAACAATGTCGTGATTTATTTACTGCTTCATTTTGAAATACAGGTACTATCAATACTGTCGACAGATCATTAATAACAAAGGGAAAATGAGATGGCATTCAGAGATACATAATATATTTCAGCGATACATATATTTCGGAGATACTGTACAGAATTTATTTTATGATCGATTTACTAATACAGTATAATTTCATCATAAAATTTTCTTTTACATAACTCAAATTGTTTATAGGTAAAAACATATTTGAATTACTAATTATCACTTAAATTCAATTGTAATTTTCAACTATATAATTTATAAAACTCAATTTTAAACACTTATATATAACACAAGAATTATCTTACAGATTGTGCACTGTCTGATTTATTATCATTTTCATAAGTTTCTACTGAACAGTGGATCATAGTGTTTTAGCAGAGACCATCAAACATCCATAACAAAAAAATATTTTTAAGTATGCTAAAATATTTAGCATAGATTTCATATTCAGTGAAGCATGATTCATATGCTTTAGCACATGATCCACTGATTAGTGCTAAAATATGATCAGTGAAGATGTAGATCACTGAAAATGTTAAAGCATATGATTCACTGAGCAATTAAAGGCATCAGACAATTCTTAACTCTCTGATCACATTTAAATGGTATGAAGAGAATAATTTTAATCAGAGATTTTTAATACAGAATCAATAAAAATTAATTAGAAAATAGACAGATAACTATTTTATATCTTTAACTGAACCAAAATGTTCTATGTCATGTCATCACTGCGATATGATCTGAATCACACTGATAATCAAAAGATAATGTTTAATGATAATGATATTACCTCGTCTTCAGTGTAATAGCAAAACTATGATGCCAATCGTTATGCTAGGAACATAAATAAACGAAAGTGATTCTTATTATAATATTAGCTGTACTATATGCTATTTATATGAGCGAATTACAATGTTGTATCAGCAGATTTCGTTTATTTCTTGTAAATTATGTAGAAATTTTGCTAAACTTGAATATCATTTTACATTTTCGACAAATAATTTCTTCATCTTCCATTTCTAATCAGGGAATATCCTTGATATTATTTTTTTTCTGAAATAATGTAAAAGCTGAAGTAAAATTCGAATTTCTTTAAGTAATGCTACTCTACTTGCATTTAAGATTAATTTAAGAATACTATCTGCGTGGCTCAGTGGCCAAGTGGTATGGCGTCGGTCTCGTAAACCGAAGATCCAGGGTTCGAATCCCTGCTGGGCCTTTTATGTTAAACATTTATTTTAGTGACACCAAATTCGTGATATTTTTAAGCCAAATGGTTTTACGATTCATTCTCAATTAGTAAAGTAATTTTAATGTATTAATAGCTTAAAAACGATTGAAACTTTATAGAACAATCTTTATACTTCTAAAATTGATAGACGGAAAATTTACATTTTATTAAATCAAATCAATCAATGTTAACAAATAAATATCGTTTCAGATTCGTGATAGAATATTATTAATCGTAAAACAATCTTCAATCACGAAACTTTTGAATTCTGGTATCATATATATACCAATAGTAATCCTATACTAGAAATTTGGCTGATGTGGCAACATTAATATGTGTTTTTTTTTTTTTTTATGTGTTGTGGATGCTTGATGATTTTTATTTAGCATTGATCGATTTAGTTTAATTATGTGTGTATTTGTCGTCTAACAATTTTAGAAAAATAGAAATTGTTCGATAAAGTTTCTCTTATGAATTTAATTCATTTGAGATAAACATAATAAAATTAATGCATAATTCATTCGTTAACTTAAACAGTTAATAGCAAACAACAAATGTTTAAAAAAAAATCAGAAATTTGGTCTTTTTAAAAATAAATTTGTTAGATAAGAGGCCCAGCAGGGATTCGAACCCTGGATCTTCGGTTTACAAGACCGACGCCTTGCCACTTGGCCACTGAGCCATGTGGCTTTTTATCAAAAATTAATCATAAATATAAATGTAATCATCAAAATTTACTACAGAACTAAAATTTATTTGTAATTGAGAATGCATTACTTTTGAAATATATAACAATATTTCTATAATAAGGAATGAAACTTTGATGATTTGTCGAAAATGTAAATAATATTAAAATTAATAAAGTTACTAGAGTCTTATAGGGCCTGCATGAAATATTCTGTTATACAATTGACTTTCTGTTATCTGAAGTTGGATTACCTGGATTGCGGATTAATCCGAGAAGTGATGTTTAATTATTGATGTTTTATCCGAGATGCGATATCTGAAAGATTTATAAACTTCCAGATTCATTTATTTATTATAATATAATAAATAATATTATCTAAGATCTAAGATAATAAATATATTATCTAAGATATTATCTTAGATAAATTAGCGATCGAAATTAGAATCAAATTAAAATTATGAATATTGCAATAATTTCTTGCAGCAAATAAACAAATTTCTTGTTTCCTTTTTTTAAATAAATAATAGAATATTTGAATGTATATAAGTATGCAATTTATTTTTTAAATATTAAATGCATATTGTCACGTTATGCATTTAATATTTCCATTTTTTTTTTTTTTTTTTTTTAGTATTTTGCGGATTATCTGGTGAATCGGTTTTCAATTACTCTGGTTAAAGAATTTACTGTATGTTGTGTTTCATCTATTTAAATTAAATAAGATATACCTGTACTGTAATATATATAAAATTTAATTATAGATTAGTCCGATATAATCTGAAAGAATCGAAAAAGATTTTGAGATTTTCATAATAAATAGTGAATTATTACTCTTAATCTACTTTCCGAAGTGAAATTTATAAGATCGCCATGCTATTTGTCTGTTGTACGTCATAACTTTTGAACGAGACATATTTTCATGAAATTTATTAGTGAAGTTTAGTCATTACTAGTAATCTCGAAACTGCGATATTTAAACATCTAGTTTCGATCATATAAAAATGTCATACGTTCAGTCTTCTGAGGTTTCCCTGCAATAACTATGTATCTCTAATTTTTATGATATTCAACACATAGTTTATGCCATTGGAGATTCTGATGGCATATATTTTAATCTCTTAATTTTAATAATTCCGAAATAATAGGAAAATAGACGATTAGTTCTTTAAAAAAAACTTTTTTTTGGTTATATTTATAATTTTCTTTGTTAATAAAAATTCCTGAAGCATTTATTCTCGCCATTTTCTCTGAATGAGACCAAAGAATTGAGAATCGTATTGTTCTATTCAATTTAATATCTGTCTATGAACTTAACTAACATTAAATCTTAGATTTCCGTTTAAAAATGAAATAAAATTATGTATTAATGTGGAAGTTTTTAGAAACTAGTAGCTTATATAATTTCTTTTAGACTTATAAGTCTAAAAGAATCATCTGTGTGGTTCTTTTAGACTTATAGATACCTTAGACAATGCCATCTAAAAGTCTGATAAGATTTGATAGATAATCCATGCAAAATTTGTTTCTCTAATTTGGTGTAAATGCTAAATTTCACAAAAGTTTGTTTTTTACTATATTAATTATATAATTTTTAAATTGCAAGATTATCGCATACCAGTGTTCAATAAGTTTAAAATAATTTAGTGTTTTATATATATAATTCTAACTTATTTTCAGGTCCAACTGTTACAATTCTCATGTTGCTGGCAAGTCTGAATAGCTGTACAAACCCGTGGATATACTTATGTTTTAATCAAAATTTAGTCCAATCATTGACTCACATGTGTGGTCTTGGTGGAAAAAAAAAGTCTATTCGCCAACTGACTGAAGGAAATCATACCAGTAACACCGATGATGAAAAACATTCTCATCAATCTGATTTAAAAATCTAAAAAACAATTTTTGAGACAGTTTAAAAGTCTGTATGTCATTTTCTTACAATTTAACAAGGTGAAACAAAACTTTTCGATTTTAGAAAAATCATATTCTGCATGCCTACGAAACATCTAAATAATATTTAACGTAATTCATTAACTTTTATGAATGTTTGGAACATAAATCATACGGTTAAATTTATTGTTATCATGTATAAATTGTGTGTATTTAAAAAAGTAAGTTATTTCTGCCATTGCAAGAATTCTTTATTCTCTGCAATTCTGTATATAGTAAACCTCATGTAAATATCAAAACTAAAATTTCTTTTTATTTTTCAAGTGTATCAATAACATATTAAAAATATTAATAAAGTAATAAAAATCAAAGAGAAAGAAATAAATGGAGTGGGATGAGGATTAAGTAAACATCGTTATAATTTGCATTTAACAGTTTAGATATATTCTTAAACTGAAATTGTAATCATTAAAAATATCAAAATGGAATCAAATTATAACAGAAAATATTATGAAAATAAAAATTATTCCCAAAGCTGCTTCTATAACTGTTAGAAGGTTATAGAATTGTGGGAACTTGATGTCACATAAAATAAATCAAGAAAAGATAACTGGCATTAGATAAAATTTATAAATAAATTATAAATCATACAAAATATATTTGAAAATAAACTGAATGAAATCAATTTTTCTTAATATTTTCGACACTGTTTTTAAATTAATGTCTCGAAGATAAATTATAACTCGAAGATAAACTGCATAGTCTAGATCAGCCGTTTCAAATGGAGCCACCAGAAGATTTTAGTGTGGCCACAAGAAAATATTTTAAATGTGTAGAAATCAGAATTTCAGGAAATTCTGATTATAACAACATTAAATTCTCGTTTCTACTGTTTATAGGAAATATCTTGTTTAGAATAAATTAACAAAAATCATTTTAAAATGTTATTAAAATAAAATCAACATACTTTTTAATAATTGAATATTTTTAATTAAAAAATAGTATTTTTAAAACAAAATTGAATCTTTGAATAAGTAGGTTGTTTATTTTTATATACTATACTATAAAAATAAAAAAATAAAAATAAAAATTTTCGTCACACATAGGAAAAGGCAAGGCTAGCCAGTTTAGACTCCGTAGATATATAGAGTAGCGCATTCAGCCGCCATTTTATATCCT
>WUQG02345582.1:0-18539 GCA_011317285.2 Androctonus mauritanicus | reverse complement strand
AACAGTCAGATGCCCGATTCCGGCATCTGATCAGTGATGCCAGTCAAAGTGCATCTGAATGTCAGGCTATATTGGCTGCTTTTAACAATTTGGCAATTAAAGTATGATGAATGCAGCACAGTTTATTCTAAATCAAATTCTCCTGATGAGAGCTGGCCATACAAAAATAAAAAATTAATACGTAATCTGTAATTATCATATCTAAGAAATTTAAATTCAAGTTATAGAATAAACAAAATTTCTGGGAACATAAATTAAGTTTTGAGATATCAAATAATTCGATTTATAGAAATTCGACTTAGAGACAAATACAAATGTATATTATTGGAAGGCCATTCAGGAAACGAGAATTGCTTTGACTTATCGAAAATTTGAGTTATTGAGGTTCGACTATATATATATACATATACACTGAATTCTTAAAATTTATAATCATCAGACTACTACATAAAAATTAACTTGTACTATCTTGAGAAATAGTGAAATACACCTTAGTTGCAAGAATAATAATATAAATTAATAGAATTTATATTAATTTTACTGCTTACATATTTATTAATATAATATTTAGCAATCAGTACAAAAGTATATAAATATTTTTACAGCATATTGGTTGAATATTGTCACAGTATATATAATAATTCTATGAATAATTGAAATTTTACATATCCATTTCACAAATTTCACATATTCATATGATATGTAAAATTATAACTATACCTCATTTTGCATAAATTAAAAAAAAATCCAGCTTAGAAATGCATAAAAATTTTATAAAATATAATCATGTGCTCAAGTGAATGAATGCATAACTTGTTGAGTATATATTTTTTCCGTATTGTCGAGTATGTTTTTCAGTATCATAAAAATGTAAAGTAATGACAATGTATATAAATGTTTATATTACAGTTCATCAAGTGTGTGCATGCGAGATGCATGTGTAAGTTTGACTTCTATAAAAATAACTTATATAAAATAGTTTGAAATGAGTTATATATAAAACATAAGGTAGGGTTGTAATAATAAATAAATTTATTACAAAGAAATAATTATTTTTTTTACATTTTTTTAGGTATATTGTAAGCTTTTTGTTGGATTCATCTATAGGATTATTATTTATTTTTATTGGTATACGATTAACACAATATATAGCACGATTGAAAGGTTGGGATCATCTTGTATTTGGAGAATATGGTAAATATTTAAAATAAATATTTCTTATCTTTAATGTTTATACTTTACAAACAGTCTTAATGATATTTAATAACGTTTATAATTAAAAATGACCATTTTGATATATTTCCTTATAATTAGAAATTGCCTACATAATTATATTAAATTTTAAAATTTAATCGTTTTCTTTAACTATACTTATAATAACTCAATAAATATTATTATAAATTTATTTTATCATTCATTACTGTTATACATTAAAAATAATTAATACTGATTGTGCACTATCAATCATTTTGGTAGATAATTTTCTTATATATATAAAGATAATTTCAATTGTTAATTATTATGAAGCCATTTCATTGTTGTGACATCATATATCATTATGCATCAGTGACATACTCTATTGTTGCATTATAATGACATTCTGTGTGTTTATATTTTGTGATGATGCTAAATGATTTCATAGTTATATTGATATCATGTATTGTGTAATATCTTAATTCAAATATTACATATTGGATAATTGAACTTAATTTTGACAAATTTATCCCTTGATAATTTAATGAAAATTTTAATAATTAGAAATAATTTAGACTAATATTAGTACAATCTCATAATTAATAAATATACTAAAATATTATTAAATTTCCATTAAAATTATCAAGTAATTAATTTGATTGATTAAGTTTGATTTGGATATCTCCCTTGAAGTCTAAGGTCCCTGACTTATGATGATTTGTACTTATAACAACCATCATCAATGATTTTGCAATAATGATGGCTAATTGACCAGATGACTGGGTTGTTGCAAGATGAATCTGTTGTATTTACATCATGTATTAGTATTTTTAATTTCAGGTCTGATGCCTTCAGATTTTTTAAATGTCCATACTTAACCCTATCTTAAATGCATGAAATTCAGATTCCATGTTTCTGAAAAGTTTTTGATAGATCCAATCCAGGTATCAATTTGTCTACTATAGTCTTACTGGCTCTATCACAGATTGGGTAGTTTGTAGTTAGATCTGGAATGAATATCATTATGTAATTGGCTAATGATTGAGAAGTGGCATTAAAAAATAATTGCTTATATATGCTAGAAACTTTGTTAGGTTAGTTTGAATTAAGCCACTAACAAATACTTCTTCCAGTGGCTACTTTTAGAGCTCTCACCTCTAAAAGTAATCACTGGTTGCCCATTTTCTGTAGTGGAATCAAGTGGAGGTTGAAGGATGGAACTCTGCAAGCCTGACTGGGTCTGGATCCTTCCTAAAAAATGATATGTGACCCTGAAATGGAACCTAGATCCTTCAAGGTGATAAACAATTGCTTTATCATGCAGATGACAATAAAAAACAAGGAAAATAGCTTAAATGTCCATCTTTGTTTTTGTGTTTTCTGTAGTTTTACCTATATAAAGTTCTGTTAGACACAAAATATACAGTTTTCTTATTATTTAAATAAACATCATTTATTCAGATTAGTGTGTGCTAGTAGTTTTCTAAAGCCAAAGCCAGAGTTTTGATAGTTAGTAAACTAACTTTTATTTATAGCTTTATGCCTATAGAAAAATCATGTTCAGAGTTCAACTGCTTTATTTTCTAATTTAAATTACACCAAAAATCAGCACTTCTGCAGTAACTAGCTATTAATAATAAAAAGTTTACTAGTAATTCATGTTCAGAGTTATGATAGATTCAAACATGATCAAAATTTTTGAATACAATTCTGTTGTAAGTTGGGGACTTCCTGTATTGGATAATATTGACATCATTATTACTACATACCTATAATTCATTTCAGAAATACAATTAATGAATCAACAACACCCAAATTCTAAAAATCTGAAATGCTAACTATATAAAATTTCATGTATCCAAAATTTTTCAGCTTGCTAATTTTGATCATATTTAGCATTCAATGCCTATGATTATTCTAGACATCTTCACATTTTATTTGTAAAAATATCATTTAAAATCTACAAATTACAAGCAGTCCTTGACTTACATAATCTATATTTACTTAGAATTATTTTTAAATAACAAACCTAACCCAGACCTTTTCCAAAAACAATTCAGAATTAAACCTAGATTTTCTGAGATGGTAAGCAACTGCTTTGCCATGCAACTTATATGCTTCTTACTAAAAATAGTTATATTATAACTATTTTTAGTATTATATCATTGTGATACACTAGTATTATATAACATATGCTTGAGATACATATGTTTTAACTTACATGGGGTTTTACAGACTGATCCACCTACAAAACTCTTAGACTGCCTATATAGATAAAATAATCTAAACCAGTTAATTAACCTCTAGTATGCTATTTTGGAATTGAACTGCATTTAATAATAATGAATTTGTGATGCAATGTCATTGTTTATTGGGTTAATAATTATTTAAAGTTAGGCTAAGATGGCACCATCTGTTAATTAATAATTGAAATTTAATTTTTGACTAAATTCCCAGAATAATTATAATTTTCCTTGGCCTGAAATAGAACTAGGAATTCCAGGTTAGCATTCTGACAGCTCAACTCTTAAATGGGCCAACATTGAAAAAACAGGAAAACTAAAATATGTAATTGTACTATGTAGATAATGAATGATATAATAGTTGTTCTAAAAAAATTTTTATTTCTATTCTATAAAGTGTTATATGAGTGATATCTATGTGTACCACTGCCTGATTAATGATATCAATACTTTAAAAAAACAGCTAGTACTAAGACCAGTGTGAAAGAAAATTCTAGAAAAATTCCAGGAGTTTCCCTAAACAATACACTAGGTGTTAGTGATTATGGTAATACAAATGTGATCCATAGCCTGTTAGAAGCAATTTTTTTTTGTTGGTACATATTTATGCCACTGCCTGTTTAAGGGTTAATCAATTAGACTACCAAAGTAATCAGTACTTTTAATTGGAAAATTTAGTCAAAAATTAAAGTTCAATAATTAATTAATAAATGATGGCATCATAGCATAAATTAATAATTATTAAATGCAATTTAGTTCCAGAATAGTACATTACCAAATAAGTTGACTGGTTTAGATTACAGGCACTCCTCTAGTTTTGAACATTCATACTCAGGAATGTGAAAGTTCATTTTCAAATTTCACGAAATTTCAAAAATTTTTCAATAGTTTTAAACAATATGATAGTGGAATGTTATAGAAATCAATATTATACAGGATGATTCAGAAGATTGGAAAAAAATTGAAAGAGCATGTAGAAAAGGCAATTCTAAACAAAAGTTCTTAGGGTCATTTTTTTTTATTTGGGGTTTCGTTGAAAAGATTAAATCATAAAACTTTCAGATATACATCTGAAAGTTTTGTGATGTCATTTCCTCTAGGTGTTAAAGTGTATAAAATGCTTTGTCGTCATCAGTTGATTCTTTTTATCTCTTAGTCTTTATCCTTGTCTTGAGTTAAAGCATAATAAAGAAAAGGAATTCTAATTACTAGTTATTAGTTATTATTAAACTTAAGAGAGAAAAAAAATTGTAATTACTTTCTAATTACTAGTTATATCAAATTCTTTGTTAACTCACGTTGTAAGTTAAAAATTAGTTAACAAAGAATTTGATACAACTAATAATTATTATCTTTAATATTATCAAGAATAAGTGGTCTTTATCACATTAACAGTTATACATGCATATTTCAAAAAATAATTGAGATATTTTTATTGGAAACTTATAGAAAATATTTTATAAATATAATATTAAAAAACCTCACAATCCATGTTTTGAATATCCACTTTCCAAATTCATATCTAGAGGCCAAAATCAGTTATGACAAAAGTTTGTATGTAGAGCAGTTTGTAAGTTGAGGTATCACTATATTATGTAAAGAATTACTGTATACTTAATATTATTATTATTATTATTATTATTATTATTATTATTAATAATAATAATAATACAATATAACTTCAAATTTAGAAACATTTATTTAACTTATAAAAATAATATTTAAAATGATGTAAATATTGGCTTTTATTAAATAAAATATCAAAAATATTTATTCAAAGAGTAAGCACTTTTTTTTAATAGGAACTTTATTATGAAAAACTTTTATAAGTTTTTCATAATATAATATAATATGAAAACTATTATTTATACTAAACTATTACTAATATTTATGGCTTAAGAAAGCCATCTTCAGTCCCAATAATGAACAAATTAAAAATAAATTATACAATTATAATTTATAATTGTGTAGCATTTATTTAAATATTGAATATTTAATTTAATTTCTATATGTAAACTCTAAATTTAATTTTCATGTTTAAGATGCAGAATTACTTACATTCCATTTCTGTAATCTGTTTTTAATTTGTTTGTTATTGAGACTGAAAATGGCTTTCTTAAGCTGTAAATGTTATTCCAAAACTTTTTCATAATAAAGTTCCTACTAAAAAAGTGTTTGTTCTCTGAATGCTCCTTGTTTCTAGTAGATGTTTAAACTGTTATTAAAATATATTTAATTATAATAATAGAAATCATTGGATAATAAATAAAAGTGTATGATTTTTACTTTTAGGCAAGCCTCCTTATATAAATGCTTGGCTTTCACAATGCGGAGTTTATATTTTGTTAATGCTTATAGAAAAATTATTGATTACTCTTCTTATTCAGTTAAATTTCTGGACTCAAGTAAGTATTTCAAAACTTATTTAAATTACTACTACTATTAAAGTTTACAAATATAAAAGAAAATATAAAATAGTATGCTACTATTTTAAAATATTCATATATAATATATAAAATCCATAAAAAAATATGTCATAAAAACAATAAATTTTATAAAACAAAAAGTATCACAATCATCACAAAAAGAAATCATCTTGACCACCTGGGACTTGTTGCTCTAAACAGGATTCTGAAGCAATGGCAGTCAAGTTGTTGATTATGCAGCCATTTATAGCCATCAATTGGCTTCTTGGAAATAAATTTTATTTAATAAATTCTCTCTGATCAAATATGTTGAGGTGATGTGTTGCTTATGTTTTCAGCAAATTGTTCATAATATATTAAGCTGTTACAATGGAAGTAGGAATAATTCATTTCAGTACCAGAGCCAGAAATGAAATAATATGAATGATCAATCTAAACTCAAATGTAGGCTTAAAAGATCAGAAATAAATAAGAGTTTTGTAGATATCTATCTGTATGTATTAGAATTCAAATTTCAGACTTTTATATCCGTTTATGTAAAAAAATTACTACATAATACTAAGTTTTTTAGAATCTATTTGTAAGGAAAATATCCATGAAGAATTGAGTTGTATCTGAATTTATTTTTTGGATCCACTTACTATGCAAACATGCATTCTCTTTTAAATGAATGCCATTAATTAAGATAAAGCATCACTCCTGTTTGTCAGATAAGAATTTGACATCATATTATGAATTTTGCAATAAGTTCTAATGAGCCACAAGAAAAACTTTCTGCAAATATACAGTATGAAATTTCAGGAGCATTATTGAAGAAAAAATATTAATTAGAATTTAGTTAGTTATATTTTGTGTGTTGATTTGATTGGTTTTATAAATTCCATTGTTCTTATGTTATTTACACACTATTTTATGCTTCACTTAGATACATTTTTTGTAAAAAATATATTTAAGCTAGTATTTATGTATTCAGTTTAAATTTTTGTGTTTTTAATGTCTCTTTTTGATTACTAATAATGACAGTCATAGTAGACCATTGATATTAATTTCAGTAGGACCTTAGAACTAGAATTTTAGTTACCTCTGTTTTAAAATATTGTGTGAAAAATATAAAATGAAATACTCATTATAGTTTTTTTGACAATTCCTGTTTTTAGCAATATTCTTTAACGTTTAATGAAATACTCATATTGCTAAAGTTAATTTTAATAGAATACTATTAGAATTAAAATTTAAAAATAAATTTTATTCTAATAGTATAAAATTAATGATACAGATGATCATAATTTAATATTTTTGTCAAACTTCTAGTTTCTCTAATCTGTTTCTAATATTATTTCCATTTCTTCATAATAGTTGTCATAGAAAAATTTGCCAAATAAATAATACCAATACTTAAATTTATGAATTAAATTTTTATATTATAGGCCAGTGGTTCACAAGGTGGGGCACATTCCCCACCAGGGGGCAATTTGTTTTTTGAGGGGGGAAATTCGAGAATGAGTTATTAACAGTGAATTTTTTGCATTTCTTATGGTTCTAGGGGTCTCATATACCCCTAGTATATAAATATATATTGTGACATACACATTTTTTTTAACTTAAAATCCAAATGTATAAGGCAATGATAATTTAGAGGGAGAGACCCCACTATTAGAGAGGAGTGATTAGCCTTTCCATTGTCATCAGCTGACCACCGTGTACATTCTGATTAAGATAAGTCTGCCGATCTTAGAAGAAAGTAAAAAAAGTATTTAGTGTGCACATGCAGTTATTGTTATTGAAGGGTCTTGATAAAAATCACTTCATATTATTTTTTAAACAATTTCTTAGTAACTTTTTCAACTTTTTTTACTTTTTCAGTACTTCAACTGTCCTCTTGTTTTTTAGTTTTCTCTTTCATGAATGCCATGTTCTTTGGAAGCTTGTTTAGATCAAGTTAATGGCCTTTTAGGCTTTTTCCACATGAATATGAATTTACTTTTTGAATAAAAAATTATATATCACAGGGGGCATCAGGATTTTAGAGATGTTAAGGTGGGGCATGACCAAAAAAGGTTGGGAACTACTGTTATAGACTAAATATTTGTAATAATTCAAAGGATGATCTAGTAAGTACAGTATTCATTTTTTTTTTTTTTGTCACAGATTACAGACTATCAAATAAAACTATAGTAATTGAGAATGGAATGAAAAATCAATGAAAGTGTATATGACTGTGTTCTAGTATGACTACAACACAGTCATATACATTTTGCATACTGGTATTGTAATTTACAATTATACGATAATTATATTCACAAATTGAACTTTAGATCATTGGATCAATGACCAATGGTTGAAGGTCAAAATCATTTTCAGTCTGTTCAGAATTTACCAGCTTCAAATGACTATTGCCAACCAATTATTAGTTATTAAATCATTCTTCTATAAACAAATTGATCATTGGTGATAGATGTTGTTTGACATTTTTCTATTTTCATTTAAAATTAAAAGATAACAGAAATTTTGCTTTTGAACTCAGAATCAAGAAAATATCTTTCTAATTTTGAAAAGGAACTCTTACTTGAGTTAGTAAAATCAAAAATATCTATAATAGACATTTTTGATTAAGAAAATGATTGAAGTCGTCATAATAAAAATGAACTATGCATAAGAAAGATTTGTATAATATATAATAAGTTATTTTAATTGGACATCTCTATTTGCACTTTCTGAAATCTGGTCATTCTAGGTATGTTATAAAATGCTTGACTAATTCTGAATTTTTTATATTTTGATAAGAATAAGATTATTCTATTACTTTTGTATTTTATACTTTATTTGGCTAATATTCAAATTTAAGAAAAGAGACATAATTGTAGTAATTTTGAGAGAGAGAGAATTCACAAAATTTCTCACAGATAGTGTATTTCATACAAAATAAACTTAAGTGCTTATTTATTTAATAATTATTTCATTTAATAATTTCATTTTAAATACTATCTTTCCTTTTTTGGTATAAAGATATATCAGGAACAAATATGGTTACCAAGAAAAAATTTTATAAAAGATTCATCAATATGGATCATAGTTTTCTTTATAAATTTTGCTTTATTTCTTCCTTTTTTTTATGTGAAAAATATTTTATTTCTATAATTTTAATAATTTTTAAATATTTTTTGTATATCTTTATATTTTTATTCATATGATGACATCAGAATCAACAGAATATTTGTGCTCTGTTGTTGCTACAGAAATTGGGGCAAAATGATTTTGAACTATAGCAACTTCTAAATATATTAGTGGATGTTTTCTTGCTTTATATATCAATATTTTCTTGCATATTTTATAATTATTTCAAATGAAAAGTATTATTTTTCATCTTTATTATGTTTATGATGATTATTTTTAATGATATTGTTGGAATATGTTGATTGGATATGTAAATACTTTATGTGAAAACATATAACTTATATAATAAAATATTTAATATTTTCTTTTGAAATAAATGTATTATTCTTTATATCTTTATTTTTATAAATATATATTGTAAATTAATGATTTTTAATATTTATCTTTAGTTACTTAAATATTATAAAAATTGATGATTACATAACTTCTTTCTCTTATAAAGTATAATACGAAATCAGCCATTTTCCATGCTATTTGATCAAGAATCTATAACCTGCCATTTTATTTTTTATTGTTGCTCAATAGCAATGACAATAAAACAAATCAAATTTTTCTCAATTTTTATATCATATTATGAAAGAAAAATTTTTCTATAATTTACCAATTCTGGCATAATTTCAAAAAGTTTGACTCTTCAAAAGATGCTCTTTCTTTGTACGAGTGTAAAAAGAGTCATCAATAGAAAGTAATTCCTATGGAAAATTTTGACTTTTTGGTATAATTCCAGAATAACCTGACTCCAGGCCAGTTTTGACTATGACACTATAATGTCTATAATTATTCTGGATATAATATCAAATTTTCAAAATCCTGTTCCCATTTTCTGGGAGTGGTTATCACTGACTGAAAGCAATCAAACATTAATTTTTATTATTATAGGAAGGTCATCAGCTTATAATGGTTGCAATCAAAATTTTTTATCATAATTTCAATCTATCAAATTGGAATATGATTTGCCATTGATACTCTGAGGAACCAAATTTTTGTTTACAGCAATCATCAAATCTTGGAACACTCAACAGATTTTTAAAAAAATACAATAAAATAATGTTGAATAAATGCTTCTTATTATTTAAAACAAGGAGTACATAGATGTCATGCCTGCTAACACTTTATGCAATTGAAAATAAAGCAAATGCTAGGTAAAAATAAAAATTAAAAAGTTATGCTAATAAATTACATTTTATCAGAAACACTGAATTTAATATACGTCATATGTAAATTAACTACAGTACATAAATATTAAGACAGTTCCTGATTTATTTAAGTGGATCATTCCATGAAAACCTTTCATAAATCACTCATGTATATCAGAGTTTGTTATACAGTACTAGTGGGTCACAAAGATTTAATATTAAAAATAGTTATTAAAAATTAGCACATAAGACAGATGGAAGACAGTCTCTTACCATCGTAAAGGATCCAGATTCAGTTCAGCCACATCATCAGTTTTTCAGGAAGGATTCAGGTTTGAGTCTAGCTATTAATTAAAATTAATTTTACATAAGTATGGATCTGTATAAGTCACGAATTGCTTATAATTCCTTTTTCAATTTTATTTCAATTTTATATTTAATTATTGTATGTTTATTAGGTACGCCATTTAATCATGTGGCCGATTAAGGATCCCAAGCTTGAAGTAGCAATTGTTGTGCTTGTTATACCTTTTATTATTAATGTAAGAATATTTTTAATAAGTGTTTTTATAATAATGATCATATCTTAGATTAAATTTAAAAAATATCTTTTAATTCTGCAGGTAATAATGTTCTGGGTTGTGGATAATTTTCTAATGCATAAACCAGGGAAATGGAAAAACTACAATTCCACTTCAAAGCGTTATGTTCGATATAAAAATGGAGATCAACGTAGTGGATCTGAAGCAGAAGTATTACTATTATCCGGTGAGGATGATAGCTTCTTTCAAGACCAATCAGGATGCCAACAGAGACATCATTCATTGTCCATCACATCCTGCAAGGATGAAATATAAACTATAGCTAAACACCAAAGATTTAAGAAATTATGATATATTGTGATATTATCATCATTCAAATTACTATTTATTTTATTCTAAACTTTAGAATTTAAACAATTGATTTCAGTTGAATACTTTAATATCATAGCATTTAATTTGTTTCTGCTTTTTTTTACTATTTAATAACTTTTTCATTGCATTATATATAATGTAGGTGCATCTGTTTTTTTGTTTGAGGTTGTCATGACAAGCTGAAAAATCCTAAAAAGTATCATTTCTTAATAAAACACAACTTCTAATTAAATAATTTATTGGAATGCAGAAAGCTAATTTGAGAATATAAATAAAAGTAATTTTCAAAAATAACAATTATATAAAAAATTATTTGTAACAGTTCATATCATTAACCGTCCAGTGGCTGCCACTTAAATTTTAATTGCTTGTCCTAATATGATTACAAGCCAAAAACATACCATCCACTAAATTTTTAATAGTTAATTTTCAATAAAAATATTCAATTATGTATGTATATAATAAAAAGCTTGAAAAGTTTATAAATTTTTGCTATTATTTAATATAAAATGCAAAAATTAGATATAAATTTTTATAAGCTTAAAAGCATATTTTCATTTAAAAGTTTTTTGATAGCATATTAATGACATGAAAATAAGCAAAGTAATTTTTATGTGTAATTAATTAAATCATACTTATATAACATTGAATATAAGATATTTAGGTTCTCATCAATTCATACTGACATTTTACACTGAAAAGAATTTTAAGAGAATTTTTTGCTACATCTATAATTTAAAAAAAAAAAAAATTATTTGCCTCTCCCTTTGCAAAGCAAGTATATAAAACATAAGAAATATTTATATTTTAAAATATAATTTAAAAATTTTTTGATTAATGTTAATTAGTAATTTTAATATAAATAATGAAAAATTAATGAAAGTAGTTTTCTAGTCAGTTCAACTAAAACTGAACTTTGCATAGATAACTTTATTTAAATTATGAAAATATTTAGCTTAAAATAAGGTTCGTGTAAAGATTTTATTTTGTAAATGTTAAAAAAAAGCCTTCCTTTTTTGTAACTATATTGTATGTTAAAAATTAATGTATTTTTTGTTACAATTTAGCAGAAGTTCAATGTCATTTGCAAGAAAAATGTTTTAATAACATATAATGTGATGATGATGAACAAAGTTTTTAATAAAATTATTTTTATTAGGAAAGAATAATTTTAATTCACTTATTTAGATATTTGTGACAATAGAATGTTTTTAGTAAAATAAATATTACAATTTTTTTGTCCACGTTTAATACATTATATCAAAATTAGCAATAAATATATACACATTATTCGATATATATTTATCTAATATTGATTAGTGTGTAACTCTATATATACATTGCTCAGATGATATACAACTAAAGTAAATTTTTAAATTTATATTCCAAACATATTTAAGTATTGGTCGAAAAGAAGTAATATAAGTTTAACTACTATTAATTTCATTTTATATCCAATCTTTTTATTATAGATAAGCATAAAGTAATTATTTTTATCTATAAAAATAAATTTTCTTTCCTGTTTTGAATATTATGATACATAACAATAATGTATATCATCAAATGAGACAATCTCAAGTTTATAGTTACTGATACAAAAAATAATGTAAACATTTTCTATGTTTTGTGTAACAGTTTTGTTCATTATTTTAAACATTAAATTGAATATTATATATATATATATCTGCTATATACAGTATGTTGCATAAATCATTTTACTAATATTAATAGATCATTAAAAATTTGAATCATTGAATAATAATAGTAACTGTGCTTCACTGTCATTCACTGATTGGAATACATAACTTGAATTACTTTCTGTAACAAATAGATATTACTGGTCTTAGTAAAATGATTTTGCCGTACTCTATATACATAGATGATTGTGTAACCTTGTTTATCTGACTATTCCTATACAGGATAATTTTTCAATATCTTTGAATGCTTTTTAATAGTTTAAGCATACTAATATTCATTCTGTTAATGAATATATAATAAAAATGCATATACATGTAAATATAAATAGATATTTATTAGTGTAAAATGTATAATATTTAATGTGTTATACATTTAAATCATTTTATTGGTTATAATAATACCTTCTGTTTGTGATCATGTTTCTTGTCAGTAAGATGGAGTGTCAGATAAATGAGATTTTATTATGATATTTTTTAAAATTTGAAAGTTTAATTTTAACTTGTGACCATTGGATTTTTTTTTCCTCTTCAATCTTCTAAAACAAAATTCTAAAATTTTTTTTGTAGAACTGTTTGGATTTGGAAAATGTTGAAAAAAACACCTAGAAAACCAACATTTTATATAGAACACTGGTTTTGCAGAACTGTTTGAGAACCCAGATTTATCCTTGAGACTTCAGAGAAAAACTTCTGCTGATATTGATGAGTTTAGTGATAAAAGAATGAAAGATTAGTTTTTCTTAAATAAGTAAATTTAAAAACATAATTTACAATATCAGGATTAATGTTAAAACATTGTTAGTTTTATATTTTGTCAAAAATCAAATTTAAATTATTTTTCTTAAGTAAAACCCAATCTTATTAAATTTTACAGGTTGAGATGGAAATATGAAATTTATATTGAATTTTTTAATTATTGTTGCTAAAATCTATTAATAATTAATTATATATATTTTCATATTATCAACTGTCAAATTTTTATTTAAATCAATTCAAGATTTATTTGATAACAAAAATATAATAATTTGAAAATAATAGTTAAGAACTAACAATTACAACTTTAGTTTCATTTAGAAATAATGCACATAAACAAACTATATTAATTGTTCTTTATTAAATATTTTATTCTAATTCATCTGACACAAATAAAGATTTGATATTTATTATATTTACTTTTAAAGGTAAATAAGTTTTAGATTTAAATAAAAAATATAGTGGGCACATAAATAATTCATAAAATTGATAAAAATGTTCTTTTTGGTTTAATTTGTAATACTAATCAATCATAACAAATATCTGCTGATATCTTTTGCATTATAATCATATCTAAAAGTTTTTAAATGATACAATATAATTAAAATAGTACATAAAAAATTATTTTCAAATATGTTCAAGATATTGTCATGTATGTGATAGTGAACTGCCAATATTAGCTCCTTTTTTTTGAACTAATCCTTATAAATTTTTGTAGTATATTAGCTGGTAATCTCACATTTATGTACTCTAATATTTCACATAATTAAACTTTCTGTATAATCCTTGACTTTAATTAATACAGCAAACCTCGATAACTCGAACCTCTATTACTCGAATTTTCGATAAGTCGAAGCAATTCTCATTTTCCGAACAGCCTTCCAATAATATACATTTGTATTTGTCTCTTTAAGTTGAATTTCTATAAATCGAATTATTCGATATCTCGAAACTTAATTTATGTTCCCAGAAATTTTGTTTATTCTATAACTCGAATTTAAATTTCTTAGATACGATAATTACAGATTACGTATTAATTTTTTATTTTTGTATGACCAGCCATCATTAGGAGAATTTGATTTCGAATAAACTGTGCTGCGTTCGTCATACTGTAATTGCCAAATTGTTAAAAGTAGCCAACATAGCCTGACATTCAGATGCACTTTGACTGGCATCACTGATCAGACGCTGGAATCAGGCATCTAACTGTTTTAACTTCAATTTTGTTCTTACTGTAAATGCACGTGGAAGAACCCATACATTGTAATCTCTACGTGTTAAGTCTTTGTTCTGAGATCTAAAATCAATTTTTTTTGCCTAAAATGGTTAACAATAACCTTCAGGCAAAACAGTACGAACAAAAACAGTATTTTTGCCCTAATAACAAAACTTTTTATGCTACATTTTTTATTATTCCTAATTTAGGTACAGATTTCATTAAAATTGGCCCTGAGAACAGATAAAATTAACGGTGCATAAAAATACTACACGTATGGTGGATACTGTGTGTCTACGTAGGCTTACATTATTATTATACGACAATCATTTGCAGTATATTGGCAAATTTAACAGCATTTCTATAACTTGAATTTTTGATAAGTCGAAATTATTTTAACATCCCTTGACGATTCGAGTTATCGAGGTTCGACTGTACTATAATATATGCCAACAAATGGGTATATAGAAACTTCAATTTATTTCAAAATCCCCTTGCAGAGATTGTTTTGAGACAAATTGAAGCTTCCATATGCCCGCGTTTTCAATCTCATTTGATTAAAGTCATTAGATATGTAGATGATATTTTCACAGTATGGGCTGGCGAAGATAGAATGGAAGAATTTCAGGCAGCCTTAACATTGGACAGCTATGACACTAAGCTAAGGATGGAGCAGGTTAGTCCACGCCAAGCCTATTTTTTGGACATTGAAATAACGTTACACCAAGGTCAGCTCAAGACGGCGGTTTATAGAAAACCCTTCTACTACCCAGTTCTTATCCTGAGCTGGTCCCGCGATCCATATGCTTACAAAGCTTCCACTTTTATATACTATTTCAGGAGGGCCTTTAACTACACAACAGATCCGGCCCAGCTGGACGAGGAACTTAGTTTTATTTATAGATTGGGTTACGAGCATGGTTATTCTCAGCATTTTTTGGATGGTATCCTTCGAAAAGTTAAGAAAGACATTAGCACTAACCCACAACCTGCTACCCGCACCATAAAGAACGCGGGATTTATCTCAGTACTGTATACTTTCAAACAATCGGCTACGGTAAGGGACCTTGCGAAAAAGGCGCAAAAAGATCTCGCCTTTAAGAGGCCGCCTACATTATTCAATTCTTTGTGCAACGAGAAAGATCGAAGAAAAGAGGGGGAGAGATCAGGAGTTTATGTAATTCCTCTAGAATATCCGCAAGAGAGGAAGCATGCAGAGTATATTGGAGTCATTACTAGGATGCTCGATCAACATATGCAGGAACATAGGAGGGATATCAAAGCAAGAAGAATTACCACAGCACTGTCTGAGGAAGCGTTTTCTGAGTAAGTACATATAGATTGGACCCAGTGCAAAAGTCCTTGAACTGCTTATAGTGCCAGCACAAGCAGTCACACAAGAAACAATTGAGATACTAAATAGAAGCCGCCACCAGGATGTTATAAACGATAAGCCTTCCATGCAACTGCCTTCAGCATGGAGGTACTTACTAAATGAGTATAAGGACTCTTAATGCAAAGGGACATGTTTCGTGTTTTGTGTTTGTTTGGATTGTAATTGCTGTGCTTCTAGTTAAAATTCTGTTGTATAATAGCTCAATGAGTTAATGTTAGCTGTTGCTTGTATGTACTTATTTATTTATCTACTTATTTAACAAATAGCTAACTAGTATAATGATATTATTTTAATGTTAATTTTCATTTATAACTTCCTCGCAATACTCCTATGTTGCTTAAATAAGTAAGGTTGCTATAGTAACTAATTTTTTGTATTTTAATCTATATTTGTTCTAATGTTCTTATACATTAAAGTTCTTTTAACTGTTTTACAACTTATGTGTACCAGATAATGGCAACTAGAAGCTGTCGAAAACGTTCGTCTTTTATTAAACTTTATTCTTTTACTGCTGAATTGGCTTGTTCCTGGTTTGATATTTTCATATGTTTAAAGAAGTTAAGCAGTTTGTTCATCTATTTGACATGAATAAATGAAATCAATATATAAAATAATTTTTCGATTGAAAAAATTCTTCCTGGGGACAATACAATGAAGATTAATGTAAAATGATCAGTTTTTGGTAAGTATAGTGTACAATATCACAGCATTACTAATTTCAATGTTCCTTCAAGTAAATATTTTATCAAATTGAAGAACTGAAAGACACATAGACTCATAAGCTTGTGAACCTTCTGGAAATTATGACAATTGTATTAAAGTATAATTGAATGACTGAAACTGTAGAAGAAACCAATATGCAAACTAAGTTTTCTTAATATACAGTATATGTTTTTCAAATAATGTCAGGTCAACAGCAGGCATGTTTTGCTAGTGTGTGTTTTGTATATGTACACACACACAACTAGCAAAGCATGTCGTATATGTATATAATAAAATATTATAATTTTATATATACATATATAATAAAATTTGTGTTTATATGTTTTAAATACAAGCTTTAAATTTGTCATTTTTACTAGTTATATTCTTATGTGGATTTTATATTTTAAATTGCTTAGTTTAAAAATCCTGTACAAAATAAATACTTCTGACTGCTTATTCTTTTATTCTGTTCTTATTTAAACATTTGTATGCTGATGACAATTGTGTAGATAATTTTAAAACATTTCAAAATTAAGATTTCTCTATCATCACTATAATTTGACTATTAATTTTTAATATCTTTATTTTATCACATTAAATTAATCAAAATAAACTCATTATAGATTTCAGAAATTCTGGCTCAAGCATGTGAAAAGGAAAATAGTGATATATTTAACTTGTATGAAAGAAACAAATCCAACTGTGTTAGGTTAGTATATATTAAATATATTTTTTATGTACACTTTTCTTAGTTTAAAAAAATTATATTAATGTTTTTATCAACAAGAATTTTATTATGAGATTATAATCTTTTTAATATGTATCTTTTAGATGACTTTTTATAATCAACGTCATATTTGTCAATATAAATAATTCTTGACTTTAATTTTACAAGTTAATTTGATCCTGGAGTATGCTTGTAAAGTAAGAACTTGGAAACCAAAAGTCAATTTCTCATGGATATAATATTAAATGATTTTAATATTTCCATTCAGGGATTCCATTTTCGGCAATATAATTTGACCACAATAAAATTAAGTAAAGGTCAACAAAATCAATAGTTTATGATTTAAACAATTATTTATCTAAATAAATGAAAACATATTCTTATAAAATCAAGCAAATTTTATTAACAAAGAAATAATTTGTCATATAAATGTTAAAGAATTTTTCTTCTTTATTATTGACAGATAAGTAGATGAGATTTATAGATGAACTACTGTCTTAGGCACAATCTGGGAATGGAAGTCATTTATGTGATATGCCAATAAAACAGAAGGCATACTACTTCCACTTCTTGTACTGCCATTTTGATTTCTCCAATTTCATACCAGAAAAGGAGTTTTTGCTACTAACCCATTTGTATTATATTGAATACCTATGTATGTGATCTGAAATGCTTATTTATTAATGTTTAGCATTTATTATTTTATAACTGATGATTATATTTCTGATTTTTTTAATAATTTATATTTGGAAAAACTTTGCAAACCCAGGAATATTTATACAGTCAGACCTCGTTATATGGTCACTCTCTTATAAGGTCACCCCGCTTATATGGTCATTTTTGGAAAGTCCCTGCCAACTTAATAGGAATTCTGTGTATTCTGTTATCGCTTATATAGTCAGGCATTAAACGTACGATCGCTTATATGGTCACTTTGACTTCACCCGAAGCGATCGAG
>WUQG02345471.1:0-18543 GCA_011317285.2 Androctonus mauritanicus | reverse complement strand
CGCTGTGTTGTCGGGAAATTGGGGGGAGGGACTGATCAAATCTCCATACCAACCCTTGGTGGAAGAGGTGTAGTCATACCTGAAATAATGACAAACCACTGAAACTTTTTTTCCATTAAGTACCGACACTCAATTATTGATAATTCTACAAGAAAAAAAAAGATTAGATGGATGGAAAAACTCTTCAGTAATTAACCGTTCCAAATTATTAAGAGCAGATAATTACCGTCATAATTATCATTATATATCTAGGAACTTAATAAAAAAGATTAATGGTATAAAATTGCAACGTTCTTAGTATCAAATAACGCTTTACTCGGTTATTAAGGTTTTCTTCTGTGTAGAAATTTAGGAGATGATCAACATCCTTTAAACACATGGTGTTTTGAGAAAATAACAAAAGTTCTCTTATAAATTTTCACTCTATCGAAAGATATCTTAGACGCCTGAATATCGAATATTGAAGGAACCTTAGATTATGTTGTTATATGTTGTCAAATTTTAAAATCTCTATTTTTTAACCAGTAAAGATTTTTAATTTTTATTTATATTTTTTGCTGTTTAAAAAAGTCATCTTTGGCCTCTCTAACCTTTCCATTGAACGAATGATTTACTTCTTTCTTGTTTTTCCTCGACAAAGTTCTTATAATAAATGTTTTATTCTAAAGTAATTTAACAATTGGATGAATTTGTCTAAAAGCTCTTTTAATGCTTTAGACTTATTAACAGTTTCACCAGATAAAAAAAGTTCTCATTATCTTCGAATATCCAATTAATGTTTTTTTTTTTTATGAAAGATTCTGTTGAAGATAACATTTTTAATTCGGGAATTATATAATCTAAAAGTAATCAAATTTTCGAAAATCCTTTAAAACTCGATCGAATAGATGAAATCTCCACATCTTTTTTTTTTCTAATAAAAATAAAATTATAATTTCACAGTAATTAGGAAGAATAGGAAATGTTTAAAAATATCATTGAGACTTTTTAAGATTACACGTTTAATTTTAACTTCAGTTGGCACGTTTTTCTTTTTATTTATTAATTAATAATGTTAGGCAGTGAAGGGGAGAATTTTTTGATAGGTTTGAAATACAGAATTTTGATTCTAAACTGATGTTAGTAACATATCCACCAGTTCTGTTGATCTTAACCTTTACTTGTAAAAACCTTCAGCGAGTCGATATAAAAAGAAAAAATCTCGCAAACTATCGGTTCCGTATCACGCTTTATTGCGTTTTAATATATCTAGGAAGGAATGTTTCCAGGTAAAGTTATCCAGAAGTTTTGCAGCCAAGCTACATTATCCAATATCGAATGATCTCGGATCAAAATCTAGTGCCGAATGCCTTCTCGTATATGTCTAATAGATTCCGTATTATGTTCCATCCCGAATAACATTCTTTTATAATCCTCATTTTATATACAGGTTTTCATAACCCGATGCATTTAACATGATTTTTACAGCCAAGATGATCATCGTATAAAAAGGGTTGATTAAGAAATTCCTTAGTAGTTTAACAGATGTAAATGTAACCTAAACTTTATGGTAACAGTTCGGAACATAATTAAATTTCATTAAAATATTAAATAATATTCAAAATAAATGAAGGAGATTAATGAAAGTCGAAAGTAATTTTAAGGCATAATTTGGTTCTAACGCACTTAAATGCGCTTGGCGTAAGAGGCACGAAACTGGCTACAAAATAAGGAGGATTTAAAACAAAATTTGTTTCGTTTGTAATTCCTCCTGTAAAATCCCCAAGTAATCGAATTTGCTCGACTGAGCTGCAACTTCAACATTGTTACCAACGATCGATGCTACAGAGTTCTCTCTTCCACACATTATTTCTTTTTTTATGTAACTTATATATCATAACACCGAAATTTTCTACCAGAAAGAAAAGACGATAACAAACGATAGAAAAGACAAAAGAAGAGGGGGAAAAAGAAAAATTTGCTGAGTCGTTTTAACGATGGCAGAATGTTTAATGATTTATTTTTCGTTCGAAATCTTAAAGTTTCAGTTTGATCGATGTTTAATGTTTCCGCCATTTTTGAGGTTATTTGCGTAACATCGTCCATTTGTTTCGTTTATATGGACATGTTAAGTAGAAACGATTTTTTTTCCTTAATGAAAACAGGTGTATAAACAGTTAATGAGGATAAAAAGAAAATCATATATAAAAAATAGGGGAGGAAAAAAACTTGGTCACCCTTCTAGAGCATCTATAACGAATTTATCTATGTATTCTTTAAAAAAATCACTTCTTTTCGGTATTTTTGCTTCCTGTCTGGAATACTTTTTAAAGATGACATTAATAGAACCGGGGAAGAATTTCATATCGAATTTTGATGAGTAATAGTACTGACATCTATTATTATTCATTGAAATCCGATGGAATTATTCAAATGTAGATTTTTTTTTCTTCGGTAAAAAATTAATTCTTATTGCGATTATTCATCAAAATTGAATATTTAGATGTGTAGCGGAATAAAAAATGGTTATTTTATGATCGATCCGAATAATCGGTAGTGAAGTTGCGTAGAATGAGCATTAATGTCAAGCCAGGTGAAGGCAAACAGATGCCAGTCCAAAATCGAAAATACGAATAATCTGCATTGAAAGAATTCGCCATTAACGGTTGAGCCTTGTCAAAAGCTTCGTTATTAATGATCTCTTCGGGTCATCTCGTTAACATAAATGACATTTTAAAAGTTTTTCTTCTTAATAAATGCGGTTCTGGTGTCTGCAACAGTTTTTCTTTAAAACCATACCGATGTTTAAAAATCTAATATCTGATACGGTTTTATTGATTTTATACTCCCATAGTTTTAATTATTATTAAATTTTAAACATAATAATCATCTAACCTGGATCGTGGAGGAGTTGGATAATTTGAAGGAGCTGTGGTGTACATGAAACCAGGTTTGCTGCCGTATGTTTCATAGCTTAATCTTCTGGGATAGGACCCATATACGTCCCTCTTGAGAATCTCATCTATGGCTTGAAGTACGCTACTAGATCCGCTTGATGTGTATCCTTCGGCGATATTTCTGGGGATGGCATCTCCGTATCCAAGATGATCCATCGTTGTTCCTGATGAAACTCCATATGGTGCTGCAATAAAAATATAAGATATTCCCTTGTAGGAAGTGAGAAACATAATAAAGTTATGTTTATGTATTGGATGAATTTTCGCTCTGATGGCCAAATGAATAAATATCGAAATAACTACGTATGGATAAACCGTTAAAAATATACTATTTATATATTTAACTCGGTCTAGAATATTTATTTTGTCAAGTTCAGATCCATAAAATTTATTGAAATTGCGTTATTTGGCATCATAGCGCAAATGCATCGTAAAATTTATGTTATATAAAACACGAATTTAATTAAAGAAATTTTCTAGACTAATTGATTCGAACTTCACATCCCATTAATATAAAAAAGGAAAAAAAAGACTATAAAAAAAGAATAAGTTTATAGATAAAACTACTTTACGGATTGGAAATCTAATTAAAGTTATATTTATAGAAATAAATTTAGAAAAAATTTAGATGCAGTTTTAAATGGTCTTTACAGGTAGATAGGTTTAGATACAGTTTTAAAATGATCATTAAAATTTGATATATATTTTTTATTAAAGAAAATTTAGTTGATAAACGATGGCACGATTTTAGAACATTATCCTGTACTTGAATTCTTCATATTTTTTTTTTTTTTTAACATAATAGAGGCTGCCATGTACAATCGTGAGGCCTTTCACAGTCGCCACGAACACGCCAAGAACAGATAGACAGGCAAAGGATACGTGTGGTTTCCTTTCACTTCTTGACATGAGGACGTCATTTTTTAACATAAACATTCAACCATTCAACTCTCCCTTCATTGATCTAGCTTTTTTTACATTGAATCAATATCTGTTTTACATCACAGAGGAATTTGCAACACTAAAGAAATTCACTTTTACAAAAAATTTTAATTTATTCATACGCTAACAAAATTTTTAAATAAATATAAATTAATTTTCTGTTTAGTTAAATCTTGTTTACAGTAAACAAAATTATCTTTGAGAAAATTCTAAACATCATTACTACCGGTTTTTTCCCATTTAAATAAGAAGAAAAAAAATTCATTTTGCCTAAGGTAAGAGTTTTATAACTATTTTTAATGATTTATTTAAATTTAGAATTTTATTATTTATCAAAAAATATTCCTAACATAATAATTTAAAAAACGGCTGTTTATTTTATCATTTTTTGAAGAGAAATTAGTTCTGAATATTTAATTTTTAGTTTCGTTCGAATTCGTTTTGGAATAAAGCTACTGAAAGAAATCTGTTAGTATATTCCTTATCGTCACTCGGAGAAAGTAATTAATACTTTATAAGCGAAACTTATAAAAATAAATTATTTATTAAATTAATTTTAATTAAAATTTCGTTTATATTAGCGAGCAGTTAATAATAAGTAAAAAAAAAATAAAATAAAAATGATATCCAGATGCCTGGAGAACATGGAAATCATACGTTATCCGGCCTTTTCACATCTATAAACGCAAACAACATGAAACAAGACAGGACAAAACAGAACCGACGCGATCGTATATCATCCTAGATGCTAGCTAGCACAAGAAACGGTTTTAGTGTGGTGCCAGTTATTATTTAACTGGAGGATGAGGAATACATCTCGCTCCGATTCTGAACACAAAACATCTAATAAGGATGGATAATTAAAAAACAATTTCATCTTCAAGGGAACAATCACACACACGCCACACAGAATACACGACATAGGCCAACACCTCTTCTTTCCGAACCATCTCGCATTCTCGCCAATTTGTACAGTTCCTCGTGCAGCCTAGCATTCTCCTGTATCTGATGTCTGCGCCTCGCTATCTCCGCCTTGATTTTAGCCTTCCTTTTCTCCCGAGACGTCTGGTCGTCCTCATCTTCCGATACATAAGGCGATGGATGCCAGGACCTTGGCTTACGTGGCTTTCTGTCTTTTCTCTTCTTTCTGTCGGAGCTGAGCATATAGAAGGAGCTGCTTCTGTCCCACGGATCAAACCCCATTCTCAAGGAGGGTGGTGTATACAGGGAACCATCGCTTGGTCTGCGGTACCTGTCAAAAGCGGATATTGTTTGTCAAAATTCCAAAAATGGATTTATTTATCAGTTTACTGAAACTCACCTCATCAATTCTCGAGCGTATCTTCTGTAATAATCGTCAGAATCATCCAATAAAGTACCTTCTCTTAAAGGAAACCTTGAGTCAACGTCTTCTCCAAATCGGATATCGGATAACGATGAGCCTCTTTGGTAGAATTTGCTGGCTAATCCGCTTCCTAAGCTTCCTCCATATCTCGAAGAACGGAGTAAACTGTCTCCTCCCAGTCTATCATCGATAGATTCGAATTCGAATGACTTGAATGGCTGAACGGTTTGAGGTTTCAAATAAGAAGATGCACCAAGATCAAATTCCGAATCACGATCTTCCTTGATAGGTGAGAAAAGTGGTACCTTTGGATCCGAAGCGTGTCTTCTGTGTCTTGTTCTTCTCGGAGATGGTTGCGGAGAACTCCTTGGGGAAGTTTGTCGTCTAGTTGAAGTCGGCAGAAGCAGCGCCGTCGGCGTGGAGCTGTGCAACATCTTTCGATGAGAGGCAAAAGTGTCGTAACGATCCTCGGGCCAAGAGTGGGACAAAAGGGACGATAGATCAGTTTCGCTACGACGATAATAAGGGTCCCTTCCCAAAATTCTCCTGCGGTCCTCAGTGACAGATTTCAGCTCCTCACGAAGCTGCTGCTTCAGTGACTTGATATAAGACGGCAACTTGGTGCCCGTTAAACTACTGGCATCTCTTAAGTATGAAGAGAGATTATGAGGAGCGCTTAAGTCTCTTCTCCCCATCAGACTCGAACCTTCGGTCATGCTAGAAGGTCTTGTTGAAGAGATCATTTGCAGATAGCTTTCACTAGCACTAGGTCGAGGTGATGTTGACAAGACGTCGCTGAAGCAGGTAGGAATCATCGTTACTCCACTATCCAGGGAAGATGTTCTAAAAGGCGATTTGGTGCGTTCAGGTTGGGGCAAGGGCGTTGCACCACTCGATAAGGTCCGGATCCTATCTTTAGCTCTTCGACTAGGTATAGGTGATGGTTCCTGATCTTGTGGTAGTGGTGGCAATTTCCTTCTTATCTTCCCAGTCTTCAGGCTATCCGCTTCACTCAGAGTATCCGAAGAATCACCCTAAAAAATAAATATGTTCATACTATTACAAAGTATTTTTTTAAAAACAAACAAAAAATCCCAAATTATCTTATAATTAAGCATAACTGAAAACATAGAGCCACCACAGATACAAAAGCAATACTTAGAAAAAAGGCAAGAAGCAGTGAAAGCAAGGAAAGATCAAGAGGAAGATGAAGTGATGAGATTAACCCGTGGGGACTGGGATTTGGTTATTAGAGGAACAGGAGCACACAACACGAATCCAGCAACCCATCGCCGATAGTGTCCACTTATTGAAGAATCCCTGCCAAAATGTCCCACATAAACTTCGCTACACATATTTCTACCCTCACACTGTTTTTAGCCTTACTATACCTTGTCCCTTGGAGTACTTGGTGTCTGGGGTGTCACGGGTGTCACTGACTTTCCATATCCAGGCACTGGTGATGTTCCTCCAATATTTGGGGTCCTAGAACCAACCCGTGCTGCGTAATCTTCGTGGCTCGTACTTAATGATGAATGTATTTGCGCCTGTAAATATTGGGCATTGGGCTGTGGTGTGAGGGATGAGGATGCTACTGTGGCTGTTACGACTGTCGTAATTGGAAGGGCTGAAGTGAGAATTGTAGCTGCTGTGGTACCCGATCCAGTAATTACGTACTGTTTGCCCGTATCTCCCAAACTTAATTGCTGGATCCAGGATTGATCGGTTGATAATGCAGCTGTTTGATGCGGAGACTGATTCAAAATAGATGTACCCATATCTGCCCTTTGGGTAGCGGAAGGCAATATTGGTCTTTGAGACGGAATACTTGAAGTTGTTACTACTGTTATTCCTTGTGACTGAGTAGTTGTTTGTCTACTTTGAGGCTGTGATTTACTTCGTGGAGCTTGAGCAGCCATTGCTACTGCCGCCTGCATTTGCTCCATAGTAGGTTGAGGAAGACGGCGGTGAATTCTCCTTGGTGTGGTTTGCTGTTGAGTCTGCTGCTGAGTTGATATTTGTTGTTGCAATTGCTGCTGTTGTAGCTGTTGTTGTATTTGCTGCTGCTGCTGCTGCTGCTGTTGTTGTTGTTGCTGTTGCTGCTGCTGTTGAATTTGCTGTTGTGCTATCAATTGCTGCTGCTGCTGCCACTGAGGTTGTTGCAATTGTTGAAATTGAGACTGCTGCTGCTGCCACTGTGGTTGCTGCTCCTGTTGATATTGCTGCTGTTGTTGATACTGCTGATATTGTTGTTGTATTATATTTTGATTTTGATCCATTGGCATATCTGTAGAAATCATACCTTGCATTTGAGATGAGGGAATTGTCGATTCTGATATTGCCACTGATCTAGCCTGAGCATCATCAATGGGAGATGTGCTTGAAAGACCCATTGCTTTATTAAAATCAGCTAGCATACCTGATATAGTTCCGCTTGTGGCACGTGGTATGTTAGCTTGCACTATTGGTCTGCCCATATCTTCATCCTCTACTTTCTTTCTAAACTTTTCCATTAATTCTTGTTCCGCCGCTTCAATAGAAGGCGATACATCCATGATAGGCGATAAATCTGTAACTGGTGACCAATCTTGTGGTTCAGGTTTCGCTTTTTGCTTCTTTTGTGGTTGTAAATCGATGTTTTTCGGTTTCTGTTTGGCAGACTGTTGTCCTACCGTTTGTTGCTGCATCGTTTGTTGACTAGCCGGAGTTGATTGTTGCTGTAGTTGCTGTTGCTGTTGTTGTTGCTGTTGCTGCTGCTGTTGTAATTGCTGCGGTTGCTGCTGCTGCTGCTGAAAAGCTTGATTAATCGACATCAAGGGCACTGTCCTAGGAATGGCAGTGCTGCTTGCAGTCGTTTTTTTAGCATCAGTTGCTAAAGTGCTTACGTTATTGACTTGAGTATAACTCGTAGTTTGAACTGTATTAGAAGTTATCCTTTGCTGTAAACTCATCATTGACTGTACTGTTGATGGAGTGGTTGTAGAAGTTGATACTTGCTTAGAGATATCAGTGGCATTAACCCCTCTTTGATAACCCATATCTCCTGCTATACCCACTTGCTGAACTTGAGAAAGAGCTCTGTTTTTATCATCTGTAACAGATACCTGGGTGATTTGCTGGCCTGAAGAAAGTGTCCGCTGATACGCTTGACCTACACCTGAAAAAACAAGTATCTATCATGTAGTTATTCAGTTCTTTAATTAAATGTAAAAAAAGGAAAACAAAAATCAGTGCAACGATTCAAATCTCGTTTCAACTTTATCTTTTAATTTAATTTAATATATTAAAAGTATTTATATTTTTGAATATTGTATTTCTTATTTTAATTATATATATAATAAATTATTTATTAAAAAAAAATACATAAAAATATTAATTATTTTCTTAAATTTTAATATCTTTTTTATTCATATTTTTTTCTTTTGGAAACAATTTTTAACGATATAAGGTATAATGAACAATTTAAGCAATGTTTTGAAGCATAATTTATGCTTTCGTATCTAAAAGAATCATTACATAATTATACCTTATATGCTTTTATGACAATTAAGTTCCTGATATATAGGATTGGTGAAGGTATGAAGTAACAAAATAGGTACACACAATCCATCAATACATCACTGTTAAAAAGCGTTTTATAAATTAATATAATTGAAAAAAATTAAAAGAAAATATGCAATTTTGCAAAGAAGATTGTAAAGACATGATAGAGAAAGAATATTCATGCAATAAGAAAAAAGAAAAAGTCCCACCTGCGACTCTTCGCACCAACACATAGGGTGGCGGAGACCAAGAGGAAGAGGAGAACCACCTCTGGCTGTTGGTGCTCCGAAGGGTTTTAATCGCAGGGCTATTAGATTATTAATCATGTTCTTGGATATTAGGGGAAAGAATTGCAACCAACAGCCATAAGATGGATTAACGTCTGTCTACGGGTATTACAACTTTTGTGGCACTCAGTGACTCCATCCTAGCAATTTAGTCAAAAAACTATCATTAAAATTCGTATCCTTTACGGTACTCGAAAATAAATCCAAAAAATTTCAACAAACACGTCTTTACGGATCATCCGACTGATTTTAAAATTCGATCACTTATTAAATTTGGTAAATAATCGTTTTCAAGAAAATAATATATATTTTAATATCCAAAAAGCTCTATTCATTTTGCTAATTTAAAAAAAATATATATATAGTTTTTTGAAATTAATTGAAAATATTTCTAAAAATATTAAATTTTCGATGATAAATTTTATTAAGATAATCGAAAATCAATCATTATCGATTTTTTGGTAGTCTGAAAGTAAACGTCATGTAGAAGTTTTCTAGATACAAATTTGATGTTTGTTTATAAATTTTATAGAGAAAAATATGTCGAGAGGAGGAAAGAGGAGTCTTCTTTTGAGTGTCGAAGCTGTAAATAATATCCAACTTTCGATTACGAAAAAGAAACATTGAGTAGATCGAGGCTGGGCCAATGACCTCCATATTACAGAACCTAACGACAAAATCGATTGGACCAGTCACCAGAATACCACAACTGGCAAGTAAGTGCTGAGGATTTCCCGCTTAAACGACACAAAAAGTTATTAAATTCATCCTCGATATTATTAAATATAAAATATTCCTACAAATAGGATTTTTTTTGTCATTTAGAAGAGGAAATGTAATTCATGCTTCAATTTACAATTAATTCGTTTTCAACAGAAGTCGCTACTTCCTCAGCAATTACTCACAGGGGCGCCGACAAACTACATCGTATATAAATATGGTTGGGGTGGTTCGGAATATAAACGGAGGGGAGCCGAGTTTCGTGTGTTTCTATCTGCGCCCCTGTATCCATACCCGAATCGCGGCCACACCATCTTTACATCTCTCTTTTTACCTCTCCAGCGTATCAGAGACGAAGCTGTGTCCGAATTCAGATCAGTACCGTGAAGTGTCTTGTGTTGTATTCCCGGTGGGGAGGGTTCGTCTTCCTCTATAATAGTATACACATCGCCAGGACTTCTGTCGTAATATGGAATAGTCTGAAGTACGCAAGGGGTTATTTCCAGTTCTTCTTCTTCGTCGCTGTCTTCTTCTTCTTCTTCTTCTTCTTCCTCGTCCTCCCCTACCTTATGATACTCTTCGTCGTATTCGTCGGATTCTTCGACCCTCCTCCATCCTTCATCCAACTTGTCTATTCCATTATCATTGAGATCGATCTTATTACCACTTTGTTTGTCGCGCGATATTCCGCCTCCCTCAATATTTTGACCGTCATGTGTAACTACAGAGTCTACTGCTGGAGGTGCGGGATACTCACGTGACTTGGCATCCTCCCTTCGTCCTGCTTCGGCCATCTATTGGGAAGAAAAAGAAATAACAAAGTAGGCGCAATACTGTTACTCTAACATCTAAAATGCTTTTAAGAGGTTTTGAAAATTTCCCTTTAATAAACTAATAATGTTTGCTCGTTACCGATAGTATAACGGAATTTTAAACAGACCAAATTAAAATTCTGCTCAATTTTCCGGCAGAAATATTAAAAGTATACTTAATGCAAATAGAACATCAGTAGATCTATATACAAAAAATATTTTTGCATTTAACAAAAATTGATCGAATCATTTTTGAGAAGGAAACATTATTAGTCGAAAATATTCACATTTAAAATAACAGAAATTTAAAAATTATCATTTTAAATAAGGTAAAAATTATATTTTAAACTATTTAATATTTAACGATCCAAATTAACCACAGATCTGCAATGTTTGGAAAAACAATTCCGTCCAAATTCATTTATGAAGTGAGAGTAATTATTTGATATTTTGTCTAAAATATTCTTACCATGCACATAAAAATCATTCATAAAACACGCTAAAGATTTGTATTTATGGTAGTGTTGAGCAGATTTCCGTTAAGCGCTGTTGATCCAGATCCTGTATATGTGTGTGTATTTTTTTTAATCCATTCATTAAGATAAAAGCATTTGATTTTACCATTTAATATTATTTGGTATATTATTTTTTCAGAAAAAACAACTGCTCGCTATACAAACTTTACCGAAATATAAATTCTCTCTCTGTCTTTTCTTTCATTAAATTATTAATTTTCTCAACTTTCCTTTCAATAATTCGGCAATTTGGATGAAAAAATAGCACCGTCTACTTATTGAATTAGCAAAGATATTCCTTGGAAATGAGATAATTAATTATTCGTGTAATTTATTTCCGTAAGAAAGCCGAATTAATGCACCAATTCCGAATTCTTTATTCGGTTGATAACGAGCGAATTTTGATCTTCGTTCTGCACTTTTAATTAGCTCTTCTTTCCATAAATTTTGTGTATTAATTAAATTAAAACGCTTTCGCCGATGATTTACCATGCCAAAGATGATAGATGAACCGGGAAAGAAGCTGTACATCTTTTTGTTGAAGCTACCGAATAATACAAACTATAAACTCGTTCATCTTTTTGCATATAACAGCGCTCTGTTTTCTGTTGAAAATCTTCCTTTGCAAATAACATTTTTTGATTGTTATTATTCAAAATATTTTGGTTTACAAAATGAAATAAAAGAACAAACGGGTTCTTTATTTTAAAAAATTCAGAAGTTAGTGTGTTTAGATGACGATAACAACGTGGCTGACCTGAACTTCCAACAATGGTGCAGTGATATGGCAAATATTTATAGATGATTAATGGAATAGTTCGTGAATTAATTTTTCGCATATCTGGAAACTCATCAAAATGATATGGTAAACGGCAATTGAACCACCTTATTTATTTACGTGCAAGTTGTTTTCTGCAATAACTAAGCTTTGGTTGCTTTTGTTCTAGTATCGATTCGGCAGTTAAATCGTTACTTTACTCTCTCATTTTTCCCGTATTGTGAGCGGATTAATGATGTTTTTCTACCTTATTTATTATAATGCAAATTGCGATTAGGTTGGATGAACAAATTTAATTTGTTTATCATCGTCCATATTATTTTTTTACTTATGGCAAGATTAATCAAAATTGAACGTAACTCGAAGGGTTTTTTAAAGTAATCTCTTAATAAATTATGCGTAGAAGTAGTTTTATCGATGCTTTAATGTAATTTATGAGTAGCCGCACGCGTCTAATTGCGAATTTTTGTTTTCGATAACGCGTCACTGGCCAAAAATATCGGCTATTCAGAGACTAGGAATAATAGAACGATCACAGAAACTGCGTGGTTATAGTATTGTAATGGTGTAACTTCGTTGCAGTTTTTAAGCGAATGTTCTCATTCTTTTTGAATCCACAACGTATTTGTCAGCTTACAATACGTCAAAATGGCGTGTTTTTCTGTACGCCAAAAAGTTTTGGTGGAATTTTTCTCGGTCAGAACAAAAGAGCGTGGCCACGTTGTTGGAAACACGATCAGTTGTAGCAAAATTTCTTTACAGACGATCACAGCGGTTGGACACGTGTTCCGATAAGAAAAGTTGGAGATACATGATCGACTTACTGATTTTGTCGAGTTATTTTTGGAGAGGACGATACGCTATTCAAATACGAATTGCCGTCGATGATGGTATACGTTTACGTTGGTTCGATTATAAATAGTTGTTCCTGTAGACGGAGATGTCTACGTTCGACCAAAACAATCACCTATTCTGTTTAAAGCGAGAACATACAGGTTATACTGCGAGAGCTATTATCTTCAAAGATGAAGGATAGGATTGGCTGGCTTGTTCACCGGATTTAAAATCGATAGAACGTGTGAGACATCTTAAGAAGTACTTTAAAATTTGCATACGCATCCAAGAATTTTCTAGAATGGCCAACTATGGCGGACGTCGATATAATTTTTAATTTTCTAACACGATATATTTCTGTTCAAATTTTGGATCGTCTTAAAGAAAAATGTTTTTGAATATTTTGAAATATATAGTGGTAGATCCAGTCGAAAGATCTTCGAATTTGTATGTCAGTCTTATAAAATATCATATTTAGGAGGATTTAAAAAAAAAAAGGAAAACATCGAAGATAAACACGAATTCTATTCTAAATCCTAGTAAACATTTCGCTCCATCTTCGCAGGTTATTTTTGCACATGGGAATTTTTTTTTATCAAGAAAAACGTTACAACTAAGAATAATTTTTGCGCATTTCGATTTAATTCTTTTAAAAATTGTTTATTTTTTTAAATTTGCCTGATAATGAGGAGCGTCAGATGTTCTTAACAAGTCACTAAATCTACTTTTTAATGGATAGGTCGAGCAAAAAAAAAAGACAGTTTTAACAGTTTTAATCTTTAATAACAATTTTGTCGTTGGAGAAGAAAATGCAATGATTTGATAAAATTGGTGGCTTCGATTAACTTCAGAAAAAAAAAGTGTCTACTTTTTAAAAAGAACTCGTTAATATCTCCTATTATAAAAATTATAAAAAAAAGTCGAATTTTTATTCAAAAATTGAGTCGCGCATAACTCAATTTTTGTATATAAAACTTTTCAGCTTTTTCTCATCCGAAAAGGGAAATCCTGGTATCAAAGCTATTTTCTTGTTAACTTTCTCCAGCCCCGAAAATCTCTTTTCGTCCCTGGTGGTACGGTACAAATTTTAGTCAATAAAATATGAATAAGAACGAAAAAAAAAAACATTTTATTCTAGAGAATTTGGAATATAAAAGCTACAAGTGAGAATATAACCATTATCTATCAGATTTCTAACTCAATAGAGTGATTTTTCTCATTTTCGATCCATTTATTTAACTTCGCAGCTACGCGCCATTCTTCATGAATATTTATACTTTAAACCGGATTTTCTTCTTCTTTTTTTTTATTCTAAACATAAATAATTCAATGATGTTTACACCTTTAAGGATTTCTTTGTGTTTATACAGAATTTTATATTTACAATAGTGATGATTTTTATAATATTCAAACTTTTATCATATTCTGAAGGTTAGTTTAAAATTCTGCCAGAGCGGAAGCGCGACATCATGTGTTTGTTTAGTGATATTTTATTTACATCCGCACGCATCCTTCTTAAATTAATAAATTTCGTATTTTAATATATTAAAACTATAGTTTGCGTTTTATTATCGCCCTTATCTTTGACAAAAATCAAATTTATAAATAAGATTTCTACTAAAAAAATATTTAAATATTTTATCTCTACAGTAAAAAATCTACTAAAAAAAGCTGACTTAACATGACAAGTAATTTTATATCGAGACTGAAGCGGATGGCATTTTTATATTATTCATCGAACGGGAGAAAGGCAAAAAAAAATTTACATTATTTCTAGTTTTTGATGTTCAGTTAGATAACTAATTACATTTTATTTAGGTGTTATGAAATTTTCATTTAATTTGTAACATATCTCGTAATAATCTGTCATAAATTCGCTTAAAACTGTGTCAACGTGGCTAGAAAAATTTTTTATCGTGATTAATACAAAAATATTTTTTTTTTCACAGTCGTTGGAATATATTTACTATTCGAATTTATTGTGGTTATCGGCTTAATATTGTACGATTGGGATAAATTTAATATTATCAGGGATAACCGACTACCGACTTGCCAAAAGAATATACCATAAATATCTAATTATGCGTGTGTATCGAGCATTTCTTCTTAAAAAAAAAAAATATCTTTAAATTAGTTAAAAATTGCATTTCTGTTTTTCTTTTAAAGTCTACAAATTTCACTTCACTATGACAAAGGACCACACCCAACTGGTAAACGATATGAAAACTTACCCAACGACTCTCTAGATTCATCCTACCTTATCTTGTGACATCACATCTGTTCCCGCGTAATATCCGCTTCCAGTTATACTTTGAGACGTCGTTCGCTGTTCCATGATGGGCTGTCCGGTATAAGTCTGTTGCATACTTATGGATCGACCACCAAGTTGCATGCCCGTTTGTTGTTGTAATCTGGCGGCTTCTAATTCTCCATTCATCCTTGTTCTTTCTTGTTGTCTCATTTGTTGTTCGTGTATTTTTGCCGTTTGTGCCGCAAAAGGCTGTTTTCTCTTGGTGCACTCCGCGCATATCCATGATGGTCTCTGAAACGGGTCAAGAATAGTTATATCATTATACACGTCGAAACTATAGAAATCTATGCATATTTTATGTATCGCTAAAACAAATTGATAAAGCGAGAACATTTTTTTTTATAGCTCAGCATTTATCGGAAGTTTCTGACGATTTTCCGTGAGTTTCAAGAACTAATACGATAATATTCGATTCGGAATAATGAAAACATGGTATCGATCCCGAATATCTTAACAGATGATGGAGAGAAGTTTAATGTTCCGAATCTCCGAAAGAAAAAATTCCATAATAGAAACTGCTATTGATCTCTTAACTGGTAAAAATCTCAATTAAAACTCTATTAATACCCATTATTCCCACTACATTATTTATACGCTGGCGACTCGATAGGAAATCTTCAAAAATTGATGGAAGAGTAGAAAAGGATTTAACGATAAATAAGACTTCCACTCAATCATTACCAGATTTTTTCGATAAACAAAAACACGTCCGAAGTTATAACAAAATACAATTATTTATGAATTTATTCCTTAACTATTTCAGAAAGTATGGTCAACTGCGTGGCATATCTGAAGCGAAAAAAACCTACTAGAACTAGAAAGCACCTTAGTTATTGGTTTTCTTCCTTATATATACGTGAGTATTGCCTGGAAACATCAGAGAACACGCTTTTTGTTTGTCTGGGTATTGATTTTCAGCATTAGTACAAAAGTTTGCGCATTAAACATACCACAATTTTTTTTTGACCTAACTAAATGAAATGGAAGTGCCGAATCCAGTCGAGTCTGCAGTCTCCAGAGAATTTTATATAAGTTACTGTAGTTTTAACATATAAACGTCACAGATTCGGATTCAGAAAGAACTTTCTCGATAAATTTTGGACTAAATTATCTAATCTTTTAACGAAAGGAATGGAGGGAAAATATAATATAGAAAGCATCCGTTTATATGTTGGCGAAAAAAATCATTTTACACGAAACAATCGGGAAAAAACTAAATTTAAATGAAAAACTTTGCCAAGAGAAGCATAATTCACATTATTGGTAAGAAAATATCCATCGATATAAAGATTAATTATTCATATATACATCTATTAGAAAAATATTCAATACTTAAAGGAAGCAAACAAAGGTTTTGTTAGTAAACATCTCTTAAACTAATCATATTTTAAATAATATATCAACAGTAAAATCGATAGCTACACACTCGAACATAAAAATCGATATTGAAGATTGGAAAAATTGGAATTTTTTTTAAATAAACAATAGCGACAACTATAAAACTAAATTTTATCTACATTCTTTAATTTTATTAGAAAATAATATACCACAGTCAATGCCATGATTATTAAGCGTTTTATTTTTTTATATATTTCGATATAAAACCGAAGATAAATAACACTTCTTTGCCACTATTTTTTTCGATTTAATTATTAAAATTTCATTCGATACAACCAACTGTATTTTTCTTATCGGGATCGATACTTTATAAAACAATCGAACAGCCGATGACTATTCAACAAAGTAAATACTATCGGATTTTACATCGGTTTGAACTACTACTCTCATTAACTGCGCCAAATATCTTCAGAAGGTTAAGCGAAAATCATTCCGAAAATTTTTTCATATTCATTATTTTACGAGTAATTCGGTTATAATTATACTTCTCTGCCAACGTGGTATAACCATAATTGCAACCCGCTACTTCTATGGCATGGCCACCTCGCGCGCCATGCTAAATTTCCACTATGGCGCCGGCCCTGCGTTGCGCAGGCTCGACCCTAAAACGTGCCAACTCCATAAAAGCGCCATAAACGGAAGGCGGGTTTCGACCAAACTATGTTTCAAAAATTATGGAGAATCGTATCAAAAATATATAAACGATTCCTTTTACGGAGAGAAATAAGATTGGCATAAATTTAATTAATTTTATGATAAACAAAAAATATTTAATTGTTTTGAACGAGTCTGAGGAATGATTATCGCCCTACCAAGAACAAAACTGACTTACACAACTGCATTTTTATATTAAACGTTTAACAAATAATAAGTTTTAGGTTAAGATTCAAAATATGGCAATTCCTGATCGAATCCTGATTTTAAGAGCCAGTAAATTCATGCGGGAATGTAATTTTGTCGGATTTCATCCATCTTCAAATAGTTTACAGGAATTTACTACCGAAGGATTTATAGTTTTAAAATGAAATGGAGAACCGCACAACAGTAGTAGATCGAAATTACAACTAATGGATACCGACCACAGAAAGAATCGTCGTCTATCTTCTCATTCAACCCCAACTTCATTTTAGTGTCGATGTCACTTTAATGAATAAAAATTCCTCCAGTAACTTTTCTTTTTTTCTCTCTTTCGCCAGTTTTCTGTCTTTTGTATTAATTGCGACTGGTCAAAAACGTCAGAAAAGGAGAAGAGTAGAAAGCTGTTTGGATACCGTTCAAATATTCTTTTCTGTCCAATAAAATTTTGCCTACCAACATTCATTCATTCGGATCTGTATCAATAGCACTGCTGCAACGAAATTCTATTGGATAAATATATATATATATATATATTGAGACTATTAAATACATTTATCGTATACTACTTTCAATGATTTACTACCAACTTACTAAGCAGATTTTTAGTGATTTACAATATTAAAATAATTCGTCTCTCAATCGATTATAAAATTGGAATGAAAAATTATCATAAACGTAATTAGTGGGCACAAATAATTCATTTATAAAAGTATAGAAAAGAGAGAATATGACAAATTCGACAATATTTTTAATTAACTAATTAACAAAAGTAATTTGGTTTTATCTGGACTGATAATTCTTAATGTCAGGAAATAAATACGAAATTAAGAAAACTTGACATTGGCTATGACGTTTGCTAATTAGCGTTATAACGAATTCGTGAAAATAGCTAATTTGTAAGATGGCAGTTGGATTTAACGTAACAGTTTAAAACGTCTTTTTTTCTTTCTGCTTTTCCCTTCAATGGTCAAATGGAGGGAATTGGCTAAGACGTTGGTCCGAACTGGCTTATTCTACATCAGTTTTAATTACATTAACTTTTCTAATTTAATTTTTATTTTTATCATCGAATCCTAGTATCGACTTTTCTATTCCAAAGATGCTCTAGAAATTAAAAATCGGTAAAAGTGGCGATATTATTTTACAATTAACGAAATCTCTAGTACGGTATCATTAAGCCACTGCTCACTCTCTCTTAGTTGGCCAAAATCGGATCCTAATAAACAAAATGGTTTCTTAACAAACAACACCACTGGCCAAACTC
>WUQG02345360.1:0-18543 GCA_011317285.2 Androctonus mauritanicus | reverse complement strand
GAGCTCTCTCCAAGGAAATATGTTAATATTATGTTTTATTTTACTTTTTTTTATTTCAAATAAATATATATATTTTTACTTTATATGTATTTCCTAATCAATTCTCCTGTCCTGGATCCCTGTGCCACTTACTCACGTGATTTATTCTGAAATTAACATTTCAGGTGATATAATGAGTTTTCGGTCATTTCCTGACAGCGGAATTTCACGTATTGGAGAAACACGTAAAACTTCTCCTGGTGTCAGACTGACGTTTCGACCTACACACGTTGCGGGCTCCCTTACATTGCGAACGGATCAGTTGGATTGTAGAGTACGGGAATTGACAGGCTAGGCCCTGACCATGAAAAAATTTTTCAAAGGATGGGACCTGAGATTCAAATCCGAGTCCTCTAGAATGGAAAGCCGATAGTTTTGCAGACCTCCAAAGAAGTGATGTTTGTACTATTTAAATTGTTCTGCAGAGAGCTAAATAAATGATAAGTGATGCAATGTGTAATGAATAAGTGATCAGCCAATGTGCTGTGCTTCCATCCTGAAGAATATAATTCCCGATTTCTAATTTTCCGTTTTTTTTCAGGAGAGATTCTGGTTCAGTTCATTGAACTCCATCTTTCACCTATTGGCTGATTACCAAAGGGGTGAGCGGCCCGTAGTGGACATGGAAATACATGTCACTTTAGTATTCATCGTGTGGAAAGAGGCATAAAACTATACAGGACGAATAAATGAATGGACTAAGACATTCCAGCCAAGTTGTAAAAGTTTTTGCCAGTAGCCAAAAATGTGCGATTTAGCGTTGCCATGATAATATACAACTTTCTATTCACTATTTTTGTCGTTTTTCGTTGTTTACTCCGATTTTCTCATTTTTGTGAGCAATTTTTATCTGAATCAATAGTTAGGTTTGGTGGTAGCAGCTCATAATATATGATTCCTTTCCAGTCGCACCAGATGCTCAGCATAATCTTTATGTGTAAACCAGCTTTGCTGTAGTTAAAGGAACGCCACACTTACATCACGATCTGTTTCATTTTAATGTCATTATATATAACCTCATTTTTCAATAACAGAAATCATCTATATCAGAAATTGATCGACTTTATTTTGTTTCAGCAGCAAATCGCAAGCAAAAATAGTTTATCAAATTTTTTCAGACTAATTATGCGGTATCCATACATTGGCTCTGCTGATCATTCCAAGCTGATATAATCGGCTCTAAACTATTGATAAATCAATATTGAATATGATTTCTCTCGAGTCGTTATATGTTTATCATTTTCAATTAAAACACAGATTCGATGCTGTTAGTCTCAATCGGTTGTCCACGATATTGTACATCGCCGAGCATAAAAATTCTAAACCACTTACGATATATGAACTTGTCAATAGCATATTCCATATACATCGCATATCTTTCTTCGAGTCTGGGTCGCACTCTTATCTTTCCGGAAATTTAAAGTATGATATGTCGAAAATGCTCCTTGTTTTCTCTTATTTTCAACTCAATAAGAAGTTTTCAAAAAAAAACTATTAAAATTTTACAAAATGTCACCTTTCAAATAACACATAACTACTTAAATATTTGAAGTTGGTAAAAATTCGAATTTGAGACACAACGCCACGAAACAGCGAAATGGGCGAACTTTTGCATCAATAATTTCTTTGTCTTTCTTTAGCTCCTTTAAATGTTTTCATGTGCAACTGCTCCCTTCGATGGCCCCAATTGATAAACCCTAATTGAAAGTTATAATACTAGACAGCAATTTTTAATATCGATAGTTACCGTTGTGTAATCATAATATATTCATTCTAATAACTGAAAGATTTAAAACTATTTCGCCGATAAAAATCGCATAAATGCAGTTTTTGAATATAGATGACGTATGTGTATATATAGGCTACATGTATACACAATTATTTCGATTATATCATGAATTTGAGCATGCTGTATACATTTATAATTAATATATAATTTATTCATTATGCATTAATTTTTTAGGCCCTGTAATATTTGAAACGTCTACAAATCCCTCAATTTTGTCATCTATAATAACAAAAAAAGATGATAATTTATCTATAAAGGAGATGCATAGTTCAACTGAATCTTCTTCGACCGATCGATCCACTGAACCAAGTACTGTACCATTTTAACAATTTTAAATTTTTAAAGAACTTTTCATAGAAAAATTTTATGCATAAATTGTTTAAAATTAGAATAATTATTCAGAATATTAATTATAAAATTCATTTTTCAGAAAAATCATCTCTTGTATTCATATTGGGGATAGTTTCGGGAGTTGTAATTTTCGTCGTTATGATCTTAGTTGTATTGCTGATTTTGAAGTGAATATCGAGAAAATCTTCCATTTATTCGAAATTTATCCATGAGTTAATGCGAAGAATATTTTGTCTAATTGATTTAAATTTTTACAGAAAGAAGAAATGCAATAAAGACGAAAATTGCAATTTGAAAGTTGGAGACGATTATGAAAAAAAGTTAGGAGCTTTAACACCAACTGTAAGCTATAAATTTAATCATTAATTTAATATTAATACGGATCAAATTTTATAGAGTTATATTATGAAAGAATTACTTACGCAAATGCAACAAAATCTCAGATATTCGACTGTCTCAAATTCGAATTCTATAATCCAGTGTGATATTTATTCGAAACAAGAGAATTTACTGACACTGTAACCTTAGATAGGTATTGCTATATCTAGTTATTAAAACTCATAAAAATTTAACTGTTTAATATTGAAGAGTTTTCGTAATCTTTTAGATATCATAGTACTTAATTTAGTTTTGTATTATGATTAAAACAGCAATTTTATTATTAATAACGATAGTTCCTGATAAGAAATCAAATACAGTATATTGCATGTGAAATCTTTGAATGAGGAAATTTGACAAATTTAACGAATTTTTAATGCATTGTAAATTTTAAATAAGTTTTATATACAAATTTTTATTATCTATGACTTAAAAATATAAAAATATGTTCTGTTCTTCGGTTAGGTTAATGTAATTAACCGCCATATCGCACAAGGGATATATATTATCTGGCGGCGGCCACTTGTAGAGCTCATCATAGGCTGCAACAACTTTGATGGGATCAACCGGAAGGTTGAAGGATGGAATTCAATGAGCCGGACACGGACTTCTCCTGAAAACTGGACATGTGAGACCGTATTTTGAATCCGGAGAGATGATAAGCCACAGCTCTACCACGCGGTCAACCAATCTTAATAGTATTCCATTATTAAATCTTTTATGGTATATGAAAAATATAACAAACCCAAATTCCAAATAGGCCTATAATCTGAAGGATTAAACATCGGCTGTATGGCCACTTGGTAAAGCTTGGCGTATCGTGAAGGACCGGGTTCAAATCTAGTCCCACACTTCCAGTTTTTCAAGAAGGTCTTGGCCGCATTATTGAATCCTTCAACTTTCTGGTTGACTTCATCATGGGTGTTAGACTGCCTGTGATGGCTCTACAACTGTCTGCTGCCAGATAAAGTATATCCTTTATGTGATATGGCGGCTTAATTATACTAATCTAACCTGAAGGATTAAACACGCTCTTTCATCGCCATCCCAAAATATCTCATTCCTCTGGCAAATTTTAACTACGTTTTGTCCTACTATGTTTGCAGCTCTGTTAGACCTACTTGTGAATTTTCAGGTCTCAGACCAATTTTGTGTGACTTATTGTTACTACAACATTTCTTTTTATCATATATAAATTTCTCGATCTAGTTGTCCTAGCAAATATCTGTAGATAATCATCATTTTCTAATTACCATTATTTTCATCTCTCTTACCAAATAAAATCGCTATATTGCAAAAAGTTGTCAAATTCAAATTAATCGCCGATTTATGTGGTGATTTTTTTGTTATTCAAGATTGATAAGTTTTATATTGAAGATCTGAATATTATTCTCTGCTCCATATTTCACTCTATGATCTCATTAAATATTGAAAAACTGAATAAATGAAGATATTGATCATATTCTTAGAATTCGGTTACTAACTTTTAACAAAGGATTCGGTCATTAAGCGCATACGATAAACCATTACAGTAAAATTTTGATTTAACAAAGGTAACTACTATGCAATTTCGGATTTAGTATATCCTACGAAATTTACTATATTCCATTATAAACAACGATTTGTTCAGGAATCCACAGTATTGGTTGACATATATTTCTACGAGTGAGGTAAAAACGGGATTTATATTGATTTTTCCACTATTAATTTAATGATAATATTGTCAGACGATTATTGTTTCAACTATAAATAACGAAGCTTTATCATTATAACGAACGAAGTCCAAAGATATCGAATGTCTGTCCGAAGCTCCATCAGCAATTATTTTCAAGAGTTCTTCATGTTTTTCTTTAAAATATAATAATTATTTATATGATTGTTATTATTATAACTTTACATTTGCAATATTATACTACATTAAATATTAATATTATTATTACACCGCTGCATTATCTTTATTATAATTTAAAAGCATTCTTTTACATACTTTAATTGCTAAAGTTATTCTAATCTGTAGAACTGTGATTTTAGGGCAAAAATATTAATATTGCTATTTTTAACGAACGACCATTTTCTTCTTTTAGCCCTTGGTTTTTTAAAATTTTTATGCCCCTTTGCAATCAGGGAGATGGCTAAGGGGCGCGGCCAGTTGCAATCACGGGCTGCACTCATACTCGTAGAGGAGGGCCGGATGGTGAAGGACGAGGAACTGGGCTCGGCCCGGTGATCTCCGCCATTCACCTGGGTCTGGCATCTCCCGAAAAAACTTTTCAGGAGATTTCAGACTCGGGACGCGAACCTGGGTCCTCCTGAGTTCTTGGGTTTATTGTGAACAGGACATTACGTTTAGTAGACTCTCTCCAATTTGTTCTATTCAAAATAAGTAGACATAAATATTCCGGTGGTTGACAATGTAAGCATAACACATTTGAGTGTATAGAATTTTAAAATTTGGGATAATAAAATTTAACAAAAATTTGCGTAATTTTATTATTCTTACAGGTGGCACGTTTGTGCTTCTGCATCCAATGACGCAACAAGGTTTTCGAAGTCGCATTCTCCATATACTGTACTTCCATTAGCTTTCCTAAATTTTATGCTTATATTAAGAAATGTCATCGATCCTGCACTTAGTGAACAGTCTGGTAAACTCGCATGAGTACGTATATTAAATGTTTAAAAGCCAGAATTAAAATTAGTAACAATCTATAACGTGTGTTTCAAATGTTAATTAGCGACTTTTTTATTCTTCGGCGCATACTTTCTCTTTAATCATCCTTTTTCATATTCATATTTAATTTATCAAAATGATTTTTTTTAACCAAAGAAACCTAGCTTTTGAATTTTTACCAATGAATAATAAATTTACTGCAGTTGCCAATACAAAAAATTGGCTCATTTATTATCGAGCCGAAGCTGTCTAGAATAATTTAAAAACATTTTAAGAAATTTCTCAAATTTTGATTTAAAAAAAAAAATCACCGAAACAAACGATTAAATTTTAAATCTTAAAAAAAAAATAAATATTTTTTTTTAATAATTTTTTAAAATTTTATTTTTGTTTTTCTGATCGATTTTAAGAAAAAATTTATAAATGGTTACGTTAGTATATGGTTATGCCTTCTAAGATTAGACGATTTTGGTTCTTGAGTTGATTAGTTTGTCACAGAATATAAACATTGGGTCTTGTTTCCTGCACGTGACGACCGTTCAGGTGGCCAATAGGGGATTGGCTAGCTAGCAAATAGGCAGTTTAAGCAGCGTTGTCGTCAGTCTAGTCAATGCGGCGACAGCGGCTCGTTCTTTCCATGTCACGCCGAAAATCCTCGAATTATATAAAATGGAAGGTGAGTTTCTTTACGTTTATCTAATCGTCGATACTGTATTTAGAAATTCGATATCTCAGATTATATGGAAATGAAGCCATAACCGATTGTTTCGCTCGATTCTAATAGTTAAATATCACACCTGTTGATTATACGCACTTAACCTAGATGATTGATCATTTTTAACTCTTCGAAACTGTCGAAAACTTCAAAATTTTCTTGTTGCCGATATAATTATATCTTTAATAATCCGATGCTTTAAAACTTTCGTGACAAAATGATCGATAATTTTCGAATTTCTATCGGAAACATCGCTGATCATTTTGTATAATATCGTACTCTACCTTTCCGTACGATTGCGAATTAGAAAATAAGTTTAGATTTTATTGATTTTATCCGATAAGTTTACAAAATATTAAGATATTGTCATTAACGATATAGTCATAATTCTCAAGAAATCATTCTAATTAATATGTTATTATGAAATAATATTTAAAAATTGACGATTTTTCGATTATTTACAATTAAAAGTTTTCTCTTAATCCTTTATTGTTATTATTATTATTGAATTTTCGTTAGAAGATTATCGTTTTGTATTCTAAACGACAAAAAAATTCTTGACGAAATTATAAATCTCTATAGAATTCTTATTAACAATAAATATGTTTTAATAATTAAGAGTTCGAAGAATATAAAGCTGATATTACTTACAGCGTATGAAAGTTAAACATTTTAGATTAAAGTAATATTTATTTTGCATATAAGTTATATTGTCAACAATATTTTCTTCGATAGAGCAGATTTTGATGTGTCATAAATTGCTATTTTTCTTTTTAATCATTTAAAATATTATACTTATCAGCACTCTATAAAGTTTAAATAAATCTTATATAAAATTCATATTTACTTTTCTCTATTTAATGAGGACGAATTAAATTTTAAAACGCATCACTTTCACAATCTTTCATAAATATCGCATTTAATGATCTAACTTTTCTGTTTTTCACTTTTATTCATTCGAAACTGTTTAATGAACCGGGATTAGAAGATTATTTAGTCGAATAATATTTTTAAGCGCTTTATAGCGGTGGAAATAATTTACTAGATAATTTCTGATCGGAATATTCTGCTGCGGCACAACACCTGTCCGTTCAAACTACAGCTATACACAGTGGCGGATATAAAGGTTAATAGGGCTTCATACCAGAATCCCCAGAAAGTTAGATCCGCCCCTAGCTGTATAATATATCGTAACCCAGTAAAGCTTGAAAACTTCGAAGTAGATCTGCAACTACAAATAGTAAACAGATTCGATTTTCTTCCTTTTTCCGATTTTTTTTTTTTTTGATCCTAAATATCAACTATTATATACAACATTTTTTTCTTCATATGTTATACATAAATATATATATATATTTGCTGTTTTTATTCTGTATATTGTCTGTTATATATAAATAATTAATTAATTTAAAATTCGAATATTTTCTTCAATTAATCACAAATATTGATATTATAATAATACTGTAATCGGATTTTAAGATTAAAACTGTTTACACGTCTTCTTAATAAAAGAGAATTCTGAAATAAAAAAAAAATTTTTAACACTGTTTAGAACATTATAGAAATTATAGTCACGTTATCATTTTACTAAACAAACTCATTACTATTCTGAAAAATAATGATTTTGTCATTATTATTTAAATGCAGATAATGTCATAAAGATCAACAGGTTAATGTATGCACGTGTATATTTTAAACTGTTTGCAAAGATATGCAGTAACCTAGGCCTATAATGTATTTTATATTAATTGTTAAAAATGTAAACTGAGAACATCGAAAAATCTCAGTAAGAATAACGTATTTGTACTTTTTATGCAACAATTTTATTAAACAACAATTTTAGTTTTCCTAAGTTTTGATAAATAATTTTCTCCGAAATACTGCTGTGTTTTTTTTTTTTAAGTATAAAGATTTCGAATGCAAATAGTAGTTATGCAAAACATAAGTCGGAAATAATGAAGGTAACATTTCAAATTGTTTTGTAAAAATTAAGTAAGAATTATTGTTCTTATTTTTCCTTATTAAAATCGAAATTTATTGCGAAATTTTTTTTATGATCGTTGTTATGAGACAAGAAATCGTGTTGTAATTTTTCAGAAAACAGTCGAGTTTAATCGATGCAAATTTAAAGTGAATAAAAATTTGGAAAGCTCAAGCGTTAATGTTTCTCCGAAAAAACTCTTTAGCCATGGTCACGAGTGACAAAATAGGCTATAACAGGTTAAAAAACCTTGAACTAAATCTGTTAAATTACGTCTGATATGAAGTTAATTAGATTGCGTTAATCGTATTGAATGAAGTTAATTCGGTAAATAGTGGCATGTTATTTGACTTCTATTAATTCATCTCTATATATATCTGAGATTTTTAATCGTTCATTCCGAAGATGTTTAATTTTCTCTTGATTTTTCTTATTTTTTTCAGATACATAGATGGCTATTCAAATTTTAGATGATTGGATAAAAAGAGTTTTATTAATAAGCGGTTATCACAATATGCTGTAAGATGAATATGTCCGACGAATATATGTTATCTGAATTTAGCGAGCCAGAAATTTATCGTTGGCTTCAAGAAAATTTCAATTTGACTAATTTTTCTGCTTTACCAAGTCATATGATTTCACAAATTAAAAGGCCTCAGCCTTACTACGGCGATCAATTATATAGATTCAGAAACTGTTACAGTGAAGTTCACGGTTATCTTAGTTTGATTGTATGCACCTTTGGTATCATTGCGAACATACTCAACATTATTGTTTTAACTCGTAAACACATGATCAGTCCAACGAACGCAATTCTGACTGGGTTGGCAGTGGCTGACATGTTTGTTATGATGTCTTATATGCCCTTCGCTTTCCATAATTATATATTGATAAATCAGCCCGATCACGTAAAATTTTCGTATCACTGGGCTGTGTATGCCTTATTTCATGCTCATTTTAGCGTAGTATGTCACACTATATCAATATGGTTAACTGTAATTTTGGCAGTTTGGAGATTTTTAGCCGTAAGTTTTCCCGCCAACAGTAAAAGTTGGTGTAACATGCCACGTGCTAAAATCGCCATTATCAGTACTTACGTCAATTGTGCAATATTTTGTTTGCCTGTCTACCTCACATTTACAATAAACTCCAAGGAAGACGGCCCTCACGTATTGTATAAAGTTGATTTTAGTTCAATAGCTAAAAAGAACGATGGACTACTAGAGAAATTTAATTTTTGGATTTTCAGCGTGCTCACCAAATTAATCCCATGTATCGCTTTAACCGGGCTGAGTATAGGATTGATAAGAGTTCTATACGAAGCTAATCGACGCAAACAAAAATTGAAGAATCGTATAGAATCTGAGAACGCCTGTGATAGAACTACAAAAATGCTTTTAGCCGTACTGTTATTGTTTTTGATCACAGAATTTCCATCAGGAATTCTTGCCTTACTAAATGGAATTCTCGGACAAGATTTTTTTGATCATGTCTACAATAATTTCGGCGAAGTAATAGATATTTTAGCTCTTATTAACAGCTCAGTGAATTTTATCCTTTACTGTTCTATGAGTAGGCAGTTCAGAGAGACTTTCGCCAATCTTTTCACTCCCAAATTAGTATCTAAATGGATAGCGGTACCCACCGATTCAAATACCTGTGCTACTACTTGCGTTTGAATATTGTAACAGTTCTTTAGTAGAATATTTACGTCTTACCCTGTTAAATATTCCTTTATAGAATATTTGTTTAATAAAAGTGCGATAATGTGATGCTGAGTCCTTACTTCGCCGGTTTGTTAAAGCCGGAGGGGCTTCCGAAGTTCGAACTTAATGTCACGTTTATCATTGTAATTATTAGTAGAATAAATATTACTTAATTAAACTGTTTCCTAGTCTTAATAAATGTAATAAACAAACATTTTTGATAATAGTTTATTAACCACAAAATACAGCAACGGACCTTTGTTTCTTTACATACTTTCGTTACCGTAAAAGTTAATTTTCGGAAATTGTGCCGCCAGTATCTAAAAAATTGGTTGCGCTTTAATTCTGTAAAAGAATATTAATGTAAAATCAATTTACTGATGAATTTAAGAACAATACTTCTCTCTTTTCTAAACGTTGATGGGATTTTCCTTCTTCCTAATTTTGAAAATTGCACCTCCTCACTGTCAAGAGAGGAGAATTAATAGCGACTTGAATGCTTTCCAGATTCAACGATGACGAAAAAGGTTTTTAGGAAGGATTTATTCTTAATTTTAAAATGAATAAATAAATATAAATGCGTAAAATTTTTGAGAATTAAAACTGTTTTAGACGAATTATTTTTAAATTATTACAGACGCGTGTAACTTGACAGTACCCGAAGACGTTGTAAGTGAAGTTGTTTACGGAGACAATTTTTAGCTGAATTAATGAATTCTTTCCGTTGGCATTTATTATTAAATTTACTTAGATTTAATTATTATGCCATTATCCTTAATTTATAATATATTTGATACGAATTAAATAAGCAGAAACTCCGAATATATTAATTTATAACATCTTAAAAGTATATTCCCAAATTTAGACTTTTGAAATATAATTTATATTATATATTTTCTCAAGAAAGCTTTCAGTTTTCGGTATTAAATTTCTTGTTTACGCCAAGTTTAGTGACGGGAAACACTAATTTCCTTCACTCTTTTGCAGTAATTGCATTTTAATGCCACCAAGCAAGCGTTAAAATATTTGTCCGAAATATCATCTTGCATTTTATTTTATTTTTTAATTCTTTCATTACAATTTAACGCGTTTCAAAGAAATTTTACTTTAAATCTAACTTTACATTATAAAATTTCACTTATTTATTATTTTTTTATTGTGGGAATGTAAATTTTAAGCGATCAATGACGTATATAACTGTCTCCCTTTGCTGAAACGGAATCGACCTTTTTTTATATAGGCCTATATATATATATATATATATATATATTGATGGCTTCTATTATACTGCCGGGCTGTATCAACAATGCCTTAGAATGCATAAATAAGAGTTAGAAACAAACGGACTATCGATTATATCTTATACAGAACAGGTCGGTTTTTAGTCTCCCACCGTCACGTAACTACGCGTAACGGAGAATATATAAAAAAAAAAATCTACAAAAATTGTTTAATCAGCTAAGAAATCGCTTAAGTCATAGATAAATATTGCTTTAGAAAACAAAATTCCAAACTCAAATTTTCATAATATCCTACCGGAGAGAAGTTGCGAGTCGAGAAGAAAGGAAATTCCGAATATCTAAAAATAAAAATGTGGCTAGATAAACAAAATAATAACGTATAACTGGAAATGTTAGCAAAAGTATAAAATTTGATTAATCGATTATTAATTGCTCTGGTAGAGTTGAAAGTTTTTAAACGTCTCTGTAATTATTAAACAAATATAATAGAAAGATAAGACAAGTAGAATCAATAAGTGTGATTCCTGATAAGATGGATGCTTTGAATCATGTTATGCGATCGATACTATATCCATGGAGAAATTTTATTCGAATTTGTTAATAAAATAAAAATAAAACTTTTGTATTTTTTTTTTTTTTCTGTACACTCGTACCTATAATCATTAAAACTTTTCCATTAATCAAATTGGATTAGTTTCACTGGCGAGAATTAAAAACAGATTAAACATGAATAATTAATTTGAAACAAAAAGTTGTAGAAATTTAAATACTATAATAATGAAACATTTCATTATTACAATATAAAAAAAAAAAGATTAATAATAGAAATAATAGGATAGAAAAATGGAAAATGTGAAAATGGAAATATCAATTATTAAAATGAAACTTAAGTGAGCATGAAAGAATTTTTAACAGTTAATAGTTAAAATTTTTAATTAAAAAACTTAAATCGATTCAAAGCTCAACACCAGCAAAACAAACATAAGTTTACATTTTAAATACTGTACGTTTATGGTTATCAGAATGACAGACAACGAAAGAGTAAAACCGAACTTTTCGTGTTCATCAACCATTTTCGCTACTGTTTATTGGTAGTTTTTGCTCGATTGAAAGACCATTTGCTGTGTTATGGGTTTATGGACTTTGGCAATTTTACCATTAATAATTACAGTTTTTGTTTGGCTTTAACGTTTTCTATATTTTAATTGTTTTCCTTACGTTTCCAGGTCAATATAAACAAAACGATTTCTTGTAAAATTCTTCGAATTTAATCGATTAATTTTCCGACTAAAGAAAATTTGATTAATCGAATAATTTTTTTAAATCAATCGCAACAGAAATTAAATACTGTAGTTAGTTAATTTTTTTTACATTTATTTATATCATTTATAATAAATATTGAAAATGTTGATTTCTAACTTGTAAACGTTAAAAATGAACGGAATTGATGATAATAAATAGAGATAAAATACTATTATTTTCCATTTTTTTTTAATGGAAATTAACAAAGAAACTTCGTAGCAACTACAGTTTTATATTGATCAAATTCTATATAAAAAATAATTTGTAATTTAACATTGATTACTTAAATTTCACATCACACGTAGCCATTTTTACTTTTCCTTCTTCGACACATCAACATTTGTTCGATAGAGAATTTGATGTGATTTCTATAAAATCTATTTACTTCGGATAATTGAAAAATCTACTACAGAGAGATTACAATGAGTTTTAAAACATTTTTTCCCCTTCTTGCTGTGTAGAATTAAACAAAACATTTCTTCCGAATCATTTGTGTTTCGACATAGTTCAAATATTTTTTAAGAAAATTTAAAATTTTATCTTCTCTTCCGTTTGTCTTATTCAAATTTTTCTCCTACTTCTTATTATTTTTTTTTTTTATAAAAAAGGATGAGATTTCTTTTATATTCATTGTTTACGTAGAAAAATCTATCTTGATATTGATTTTGAACCTTGTTTTTTTTAAAACCTGTATAAAGTTTCAAACGTAATACGGTAATTCACTAATAAAACAAGCTTTTAAAGTAATGGGAATAAAAATCCGATACATGATAAGACCATTTTAACTTCGAAATAACTTATGTCAAAATTATTTGTGAAAATTATTCTTTATCCAGTTTATAATAAATCGGCAATACTTATTGTGTAAGACAGAAACCAAAGCAGATTTCATCTCAAGTTTAAACATAATTTCATAAAATACAAAAAATAAGATCCCGAATTTTCAACATGCGCAAGAAGAATCGGTTAACTTCGCAAGTATTTTAAAAAATTTAGTACTTTGTCGAAACATTTGGTTAAATTATTAAATTTCTTGCAGTTCATGTTCGGAGGTGTTGCATCACTTTCGCCATTTTATAGGTAGCTTCAAAGCATCAATTTTCAGAAAGAAAATCACTTTAAAACTGTCCGATTTCGATAAAATAATTATAGAAGAGACGTTTCAAATAACGAAATGATCGAAGGAAATTATTTTTTAATGCTTAAGTAAAAGAAGTATCGAAAAATCTGGACTTTTTATTCTATAAAGAACTTCAAGCAAATCGATATTTTTTTTATGGTAAAAGCAGTGTAAAAGATTTAGAAAACAGGTTAAAGGAATCGAAATAAATATTCTTTCCGTCTCTTACGAATCAAGAAGAAAGAAAAAACGTCAAAAATTTAAAACAATCTGATTTAAATATGAGTAAGAAGCGCGAAGAATACTTTATAAGATGGCCTAACAATAAAAACAACGCAAAATTTATGTTTGTTATCAATTAAGTTCTGACATCTGATGGAGTGTTTTTTCGACGTAATAAATAACTTCCAAAAATATCTCTATAGAATTTAGATGATCTACTGTACTATTATTAGTTACTCTTTAAAATACCTTCATTTAATTACGTCAAATTTTATAATTCATCGTCTTAGTTTCTGTTCTAAAATATTCGATTTTGAAATGTTTCTACGAATAAATTATTATTATTATTTTTTGTAAACCAATTTAAATGTATAAATATATATATATATATATTTTCTAATTTAAAACTGTATAGTGTCTATCCGTATATTAAATTTAAATTTAATCTTGTTGAAACTACTAACTACATATACGTCATTATTGGCATTCGAGTATCGATCTGTAAAAATGTTTCCAAAAAAAATCGATTATCATTCGCAAGTAATTAAATTCAAAATCTAACCAATTAATTCGAATTTAAGTTGTTTTTGAAGTGGGAAATTTACTCCCACTTCAAAAACATCTTAAATTCTTGTTATAATGTTGATATTTCATTTTAATGATAGTCTATGTCTTCGTTATTTCTACGAGAGTTATAGTTAGTTTTAAGAAGAAAACCACTCATAAAAATAAAGTCGATTTTGAATTTAATAATTTAACAGTTTTCTTCGAAAAAATAGCAAGCGATTTTATTTTATTCTTTGTGTGTCGGTAAAGTATCTTTCGAAATATTTAAGACAGTAATCGTCGAGAATTGTAATGGCGGCAGAAATCGCATTTTTTTAATCGATTAATCTAGAAGCGTAATTCTGATTGGTCGTTTTAAATAATTTCTTATAATACAAAAAAAAACAAAAAAACAAAAATAGTTCGAAATTTTGTACGTGGGCCTAAAAATAATATCAAGATGGCGACCGATTTAAGAAAATCGCTTAATATTTTCACTAAAATTCTCTTATTTTATTTATCGTTCAGTTAGTTACGTTTGCCATTAAGAGAAAATGAATGTTAAAAATTATAAAAATGATTATTAAAGTTTATACATTTTTAATTAAAAGATGGCAAAAGATTAAAAGAAAATGGGAAATTGTTTTCTGTTTCCAACATTTACAATTAAATGACGAACTTATTATATCTTTTTTCTTTTTTTTTTAATAGAAACTAATTACAGCTTTCTATAAACGGAACAAATTTTTGCGCATTTAATTGATTTAAAAAAGGAAAAAAAAATTGATTTAATCTATATTTGTAATAAGAATATATAAACACGTTTAATTAATTAAGGAAAAATGCCAAACATCGACTTGTAGGATATTTAATTAGATTAATTTTAAGTACTTTATTTGATATTATCATTAAGCGATTTAATAGAAAATTCACCGAAAACAAAAATTACTCGCACGATTTAAATATAGAAAAAAAAATCGTAAACTCGATTTATTTTTGAAAAAATGATGGAGGACGAAAACCGCGTTATTTTTATCGTTATTGTCTCAACCAAAATTATCTTCATTTTTTTTTTATTCAAAAATTTTGATTTATAGCAGTTTGTAAACAAACATTTTGGTCGCGCCATAACTGCTTTTACGATACTATTGACCATTACGACGATCTACAAGTACCGGTTAATCCGCATCTCGGATGAAAGTTTATGTTTGCGTGCAACATAAAGTCTGTAATTGATCAATGTAGCTAATACTTATAACTTTATGGTAATTTTATTATTATTTTTTTTATATAACTTAATAAAAATACTCGAATTAGTACACATAAATGGTGAAAAAATGATCGAAACGATTGCCATTAATTTAAATGGCAATCGGAGTCGAAACTTTTAGAATGGGATACGAATAAAGCTGAGAAAAAAGTCTTTAACGGTCATAACGGTTTTCATTCGCAGTATTTGTTTGCTACAAAATTAATATGTTGTAGAATCTACAACATGATTCATATCGTTAAGTCATAATCCGATTATTTGTCTCTTTATCTAGCGAGTGTTATTGTTATCGCTTGGACAGACTTAATCTAATCAACATATATTTGTTGTACATGCTAAGAATTATACAAAGGTTATTTAAACAGTAAACTATTCAATATTTGATATATTGGAGTTAGTTATTGTTTAAATTCTATATCAGACTTCTGATATAGTTTCATAAATTTTTTAATGATTATCATTAGTAGGAAGATGCAAACACTCTTCTAATGATTCTGTATCGTTCAACTATATTATAATATAGATATTAAAATAATGATCTCAGTTAGGAGATTTTTTTTTTCCTGTTTAAATAAAGCCGATGTAAAAAAATCAAACAATGCGTTAATCTTAGAATATTTGATATAAATTAAAGAAAAATTGAGAGTTACGAAACTAGGACAGGCATATCGTTAATGGTAAAACATTATAGTCAATAATTTCTCATTAAATATTATTTAAAGAAAAATATTTAATGACTAAGATCGTTTTGCAGCTGTAAAACACGCAATTATAATCAGCACTTTACAGCTGCAAATTTCGATTGTTATATAAAGTTATACAGCGGTAGATTGTTGGAATGGAAATTTCCAGTTACTTGTAAAAAAAAAAAAAAAAATTCTTCTCTGTTTAACATATAATTTACAATTTATTTCGAAGATGCTTAGTTAGAAAGAAGAATGCAAAATTTCTCGTGATATATATGATCGATAGATTCATAAAAAAGAGTTAAAGAAGTTCGAAATCTAATATAGAATTTCTGTCGAAAAATTTCTTATGTAATTTTTTAGAAGAATTTTATTCAATTGAATATTTTGAAATTACAAATCAGGTTTGGCGTTTTTTCTAATATACAATTGAAAAACTACATTAAGTATAAAAAATTTTATCCGTTAGCTATTGGAATGTAGATATTTCATTATGGAGAATAAAATAAACAAATGCGTATTTTCTTATTATTTCGGACGTCACTTTATTCAGACGGAAGTCGTTCATTCAGCGGAAATACAGTGGCTGATAGAAACGGAACTGGATGGAAACATTTCTGTACAGATATGTCATCAGTGGCACACTCGACTCTTTCCTGTCCACTCCATAACGTGATCGGAATTTTTTTTTTTTTTTTTTTACACAAGTCTACATAGAAATTGGATTTTTCTCTCATGTATGAATATTAATTTATCAAACGTACTACACAGACCGTTCGGAATTTTTTTCGTCAATATTTACAATGTTGGTGTTTGCGAGATTTCGAATTAACTTTTTCGTTTCGGTAGATTCGTGCATGATGATACACCGCAATTTTTTTTTTTTTATTCCACGTTTCTGCTGGGTTGTTGACAATCTATATATTTAAAGTAATACTATTATTTATGAGATTGAAATAGGGTTCACGAAAAGTTTAAATTTGCATATGGCTAAGAGTAGTTTACAGCAAATAACACCGACTAACGTTCGAGCACTGGGACTGGGTGGAGATATCACCTGTGGAGTTCATTTATCATTCAACATGTTTTTCTGTCGACAACCTGTTGTTAAATACAACTGTATTTACATTTCTGGATGGAGTGAAACGAAAAGGAACGAATGAAAAATGCATTTTTTAAATCTTTTAATAGTTTTTCTAAATGATAAAATTTTCCGTGATTAACAAGTACGTAAAAAATATTATTGCATCTTTTTATTATCGAATTATATCTTTAATTAGAATTCCTTATAAAAATGATTCATTTATTTAAGTTTGTTTCGTTGATTTTGCAAATATTTTCATAAAAATTACCATTATTTTATGGAAGACACAGGCGCGATATGATAATTATTCATCAGAAATGCTGAACTTAAATATGTCAGTGCCAGATCTATGACTATTCTTTGATCTTTTTTTTTTTTTATCGTGCTGTGTGATGAATGTCTAATAAAATTATGTGATTAATGTAGAATATTACATGTTGAAAACTTTTCTTAGCTTGAATTATTTATATAATATAAATGCATGCCAGTTTGCACATAAGCAGGAATTATTTTTGTTTAATAAATTCGTTCATTTGCATTAATTATACATAACTTAATCTGCAACTAATTTAGACGGTGCTTTGGTTTAGAATAATTTTTATTTAACGAATGAAAACATAAATTTCTACGTCTTGGTCGAAATTATATATTAAGAAATTTAAAAATAAACAAACTACAATCGAAAATCGATTTTGAATTATTTTAAATAAGAGTGGTTAAAGAAAAAAAATGTAGAGACTATATATATATACTATATATAATTTATTCAATCTTTTCCATCTGGAACATAATTCGTATAATTAATAATATAATGAAGTGTTTTTTTAAGTTTTTTTTTCCCCTCCCGATAAAATTAACGAAACGACATTTAAAAAAATATAAAAATTAAGTGAAAACAATTGACATTCAAAGATTTTTGTATAGGAGCAAAGACAATGAAGAATCGATCGATAAAAACGTGGGAGAAGATAAAGATTGGTAATGAGATAAGAGAATAATGGTTAAAGGATTGAGACAAGAACGAGTAGGATTCAAAACGAGAAAGGGACTAATGAGTTAAAATTGTTTAAAATAGTATTGCTTAGAATTCAAGCAGAAAAAAATAATGATCGGTAATTTTGGCGATATAACGGTCAAGTAGCTAAATTAGCAGTTTATCAGTAAATCTTATTTGAAAAAATTGATCCAATTTTTAAAATACTAAAGTAAAATCGTAGGAAAGATATTTATTTGAATAATAATACATACTAAAAAAAAGTAATATCCATAATTATATTTATAATAATAATATTCGTGATAAGTAATAATTTGATTATAAAAAGATCTCTTAAAAGTTTATGAATTACAGAATAAATATTTTCTTATTGCCTGAGAAAAACAAGAATTCTACGTTATGTGACCATTAAATCCCCAGTAGTAACATGTACCTTCCCTTAGTAGGG